>JAJOOS010007769.1:0-29226 GCA_029582725.1 Solanum chiquidenum
AGTTTTTAAATTAAAAAAAGGAAAATAAAGGCAAAACTTTGAAAATATGATTGATTGATCGAATGTTGGGCAGTGACCGAAAAAATTACAAATCGACTTTTCAAAAAAAAATTGGGAGTTCAATTAGTCTGGATAATCAATTATAGCTTGATGTGACACTATCAAATTGGACTGGTTCAGACCACTGATAATCTAACTCAATACATGCGGAATCCCTTATAAGTTATGCTCTATTTGTATTACGTACATTCGTCTTAGTGGAACTCGACATAGGGGTTGAATTCATCTAGAAAGTCTGTAATGATTAAAAAAAATATTTCAATGATTTTACTAAATATATGTGTTTATGATCAAATCTCAAATTGTATGATTCAAGCTTTTTGCGATAAGATAGCTAAAATTTGTTTTTCAAAAATTCAAAGACTTTTCATGAATTTTCTACTATTTAGATGCTTTAAAATGAAAATATTGAAGCATCTTTCTTCGAATTTGGTAATCCTTATTAAAAGAAAAAGTGTTTTTTTCCTTGTTCAAAATCCCATTTTTAAAATTCTATATTTAAAAATATCTTCTCCCATCCCATCCCCACCCCACCAACCACAAAAAAAAGAACAATAAATTTTTTAATTCTTTATTTAAAATTAAAAACAAAAATGAGAAGGGCGAAACAAGTATGATTGCCTATTTTTTCCCATCCCATCCCACCCCATCCCCACTCCACATTAATTGTGTTAAAATCTTCAAAAGCAAGCAAAGAGTCACGTTATTTGAGTTAAGAACTTCAGAAGAAGACATGGATCCCACGTTATTTGTGTTAAAACATCGAAAGCAGTCAAAGAGACCTCACGTTATTAGTGTTTGAAACTCAAAAGACCCACATTATTTGTGTTAAAAACTCAAAAACAAGTAAAATTCATGTTATTTGTGTTAAAATTATGTAAACAGGCAAATATCTCACGTTATTTGTGTTAAAACTCCAAAAGTAAACAAACAAAAGCCCACATTATTTATGTTAAAACTTTAAAAAAAGACAAAGAAATAATTACTTTTACCAATTTTAACAAGTCGTTATATAATTTGAGTCTATAATTCTTTAGGCTAGAATAATCTCGTGCTAGTAGTAATGCGACCACCTCTATATGTAACAATGCATAATACTTATTATATAAAGAAGTAAATAGGAATAGGTGTTTAACAAAAAAAAAGTACTTGAGTTGTTTTTTGAAAACACTAGAAACCCTACCCCCTACTCCCAAAACTCAAACTAGTCACTCTTGATAGTTCTAGGATTTTTGTGTACTCTTTGTACACAGAATCAAACCATAACAAGAACTCCAATCATCTAATCAATTGACATGAATGTACATTTCAATCATTCTTAACAAATTTTTCTTTTTCTGTTTTTCTTTATTCTGATTTTCGACATCCCATGTTAATTTAAAAACTTATATTCTTCTTTGATTTTTTAATGTGTTTCAAACCAGAAAGGTAAATCCATCATGATGGAAAGCATTGGTAGCTCGGAAATTGATAATGATGAATATTGGCCACTTTCTGGAAAACCCTACGTTGATATAATTCTCACTAAGAGCGCCGTCAAACCTACCTACAGTTTGGTAACTCTCATTTTCCCCTCCACATTCTATATAAAGCATTCCATTTTCAGTATTCGCTTAAAGATGATTCTTTGTAGTAGTGATGATCATCCTTAATAAGAGTTCTAGTAATAAGTATATTGTCTTTGAAAACTTTTTACACCAATGTGGGACTTTTTGAGGTGGATCCAATTTATTGGGAATATGGGTATTAAATAGAGAAATGATTTTTTAGCCCTTTACAAAAAAATTTAATTGTATGTCTTTTTTATGAGAGATTCTCAATTTTATACATAAGAGATCTTTATTTTTTAAACATAAAAGATTTAAAAAGGTTAATTTTTGTAAATAAAAAAATTCCAAGTTATAGAGATCTCATTTCCTCGGTATCAGATACCAAGTGAAAAAACACAAAAAAAATAATTATTTACAGTGTTGAATTTTAAGATTAGATGTCATAGGTTTTAGACTTTGGGTTTAGGTTTTAATATATTATATATATAGTTGGAAGCTTTGTGTTCTTCTGGACTCCTGATTTTTATATTACTGAATTTTTTTTGAATGTTTGACAGTACTTACCCAAGAAAATGAACAAAGAGCTTCCTTCTGCTGGAGTCCCTGTAGTTCTAACTTGTGGTCGAAAGAAGTGGAATTTGTTTTACGGTGGAGCCAGATCTACTTATAAATTTATTAGCACTGGATGGAGAAAATTTGTGGATGGTAACAATTTGAAGGAAGGGGATGGACTTGTGTTTGAACTGTCAGAGTGCGGCACTAGCAAAATTGAATTCAAAGTTCAAATTCTCAGAGGTGATTTTCCAGCTGAATTGATTCCTGAAGATGTGGAGGGTACAAACAGTGACAACCCAATAATACTTGGTTAAAAACTTATCAATTTCAATAGTTTTAATTCAAAAAAAGAATAAAAAATTCTATCAATTTTAGTAGTTTCAATTTAAAAAAAAAAAAAACATTTATCAACACCAGTAATTTCATGTATGATGTATGTCTCATTTTATTGATATTGTTTTCTCATTTATGTGGTTTATCTATTGGCTCATATTTGATTCTATCTCTCTGAAATTTCAGTGATGATGTTTTCATCCATTTTGATATGAGTACAATTAAATTGCTTGCAACATTTAAATCGAAGCTGAAATATTAAATTATATTAATTTCAAAATTATACTTTAAATTGATATCTAATTCTAACTCTGATACCTTATAGATCATTTTTACTGACTAATTGACTCGATATTAACGTGCAACTCATGTTCACATAAATTAATTATATTAAAAGCATGAATACTCTTAATAAGAAGAATGAGAAAGAAAATGTAGTGCAACTGTGCAGTTATTTGTAGTCAAATAGATAATTACATGAGAAATATATGAATAGAGTATAATTATTGTAAAGCTTTTCCCCCCAATAGAGTTATTATAAGTTATTATTTTCATTGATAGAATTATTATTATTTTAATCTAATCTCTCATCCTTGGATCAGGGTATTTTAAAACATTAGTCCATTATGTAATCACTATTTATCTTTCACGTTAATCAATTTAGGACTTTGCATTCAATCAATTCTTTCTTATTTTAAAAATTATTTTTTAGGACTTTGCATTTAATTATGTAACATAATTAACAATAAAACAACACATCCACAATTAATCAGCAAGCTTAAGCCTTATAACACATATCCTCTTCTTCGCGTAAAATATTGGGTATAATTTAGTCACACCATATTTTGATATTTTTGTTTATGAATTATAATTTGCTAATTTCGTAAGATAATATAAGAATTTAATTATTTCTTTTGAAAATTTTCATGACTTGTAAAATTTAAATTAATCAAATTTCAATTGTTAAGTAGCTTGTTACTCTTCAATTTAAAATATTTAATGTGAATTCAAATTTAATCGAATTTCAATAGATATACGGAATACATGGCAAAACCAATTTTTATTATTTTTTGAAAACCCAAACCCAAAACCCTTTCTGTAAACTGGTTCGCCAGAACAAGAACTCCAATCATCTGATCAATCGACTATGGAGGTACATTCTCGTCATTCCTAACAAATTTCTCTGATATTTTGTTTTGTCTTGATTTCGATTTTCGACAGATTTTAAAGCTTGCATGATTCTCTTGATTTTTTCAGAGCAGATCATCTTTTGAACGTGTTTCAAACCGCAAACATAGTTACTCCACCATGAAACAACCCGAGATTGAAAGCTCTGGAATTCCAGAAATCGACAATGGTGAATACTGGCCACTTTCTGGGAAACCCTATGTTGATTTGATTCTCACAAAGACCGGTGTCAAGCCCATCTACAGTATGGTAACTCCCCTTTTTCCCCTTCCTCTTTAAAGATGATTCTTGTGTGGGTATCGATACCTGGTGGCGGAGAAAAAAGTGGGAACTCCTAAAGAAGGGTTAAAAATAAATTATGAAAATGTAAAAATAAATAAATATATATAGTTATACTTAGACATAAGGTTTCAGTTGGAAGCTTTATGGGTTCTTGTGGGCTTTTATATTACTAAATTTCTTTGAATGTTTGACAGTATTTACCCAAGAAAATGACCAGTGAGCTTCCTTCTGCTGGAGCTCGTACAGTCAGTGCAGTCCTTACTTGTGGTCAGAAGAAGTGGGATATGTTTTACGGTGGAGTCAAATCTGGTCACAAATTTAGCATTGAGTGGAGAAAATTTGTGGATGATAATAATCTGAAGGAGGGGGATGGACTTGTCTTTGAACTGTTAGAGTGCAGCGCTAGCAAAATCCATTTCAGAGTTCAGATTCTCAGAGGTGATTTCCCAGCTGAATTGAAACCTGAAGATGAGGAGGGTGCAAACAGTGACAACCCAATACTACTTGGTTAAAAGTACTCGATCTTCTTACTGTTGGAAGTTGTAGATTAATGACAAGATTTGGAACCGTATTTAGTCAGTTTTATTTTCTGCAAGATACATCTGCAGTTCTACTAACCTATCTCAGGTGGATGCAGTCTCGCTTTGCTTAAAAAGAGTCAACTTTCTAGTATTTGTTTTGTGTATGTATTGTCTAAATTGTGACTCTATGGTTATCTTCTGGTTGTATCCTAAATATGGAATTTAGCAATTATGTTGACAATCACATGCCTGTTAACATGTCTTTATCTTCTGGCTGTGTCCTAAGTATGGAATTCAGCAATATGTTGACAATCACATGCCTGTTAACATGTCGATATAAGAAAATAATCATACTTTTTGTGTTTGAAATCCTGAAACTTTCACCTTCTTCTAATGCTTCTTCATCTTTTGTCTGTTGAGCCTGTCGATAGTATTCTGCACTGAAGAAATCCATTTTGTTTAAGACATTTTTCAGGCAGACCTAATCAGCCTTGAATAGTTTTTCAGAATGTTCCTACTCTCATTCTTAGGGACTAGAGAAAACTCTAGCAGCCTTATGGAGCAACATGCTATTGCAAATGATGATTTAAAGAGAAAGCTCGTTGCTCCCATTTTAGTTGATTCTTTTTTCTTTCTAAATGCATCATATGTGCTTTATCTTTTGATTCCTGGGAGCAAGTCTCACAAATTTAGACAAAGGACTACAGTTTCTAGGCCATTTAAAAATGCTGCAACAGGTAACTTGTTCCAACAGTATTGTATTCATCATGCAGAGTCTTTCAAAAACGATCAAGAAAATAACTGCATTCTCATTACTTTTCCATGGTAGTTGATTTTCTTCTTCCTCTCCTCAAGACCTCAACTGTTGAGGAAGGGGAAATTTCACAAAATTTCTGGATTCAGGTGATCAACCATCTTTCGTAGTTTAGTTGAAGGGAGAGTAATACATAGAATCAAAAAAGATTCAACAATGAAAATATTCTCATTATGAACTCATCAGGGCTAGTGTTTTTACAAGAAATCTCTAGCCAACCTTCCTGCAAGAACTGGAAAGGTATAATTGCATTATTTGCATCAGTCCTTCCAATAGACTTGCAGGATCAAGTGGGAACTTGACAGATGACAGTATTTTAGTATCTCATTGGAGGATTAACTTTTTGTAGAGAAGCCAGCATAGCTTGTCAGCAAAACTTGTAACTTCCAACAGTCTTATTCCATCAAGTATCAACTTTCATCATTTCTTTCTGTGTATTCCTCTACAATTTTCAATTCACCTCTCTCCCTAATCATGCAAAAGATAGAGTATGCTAGCCTGCTTGGGTTTATTTTCTTGTCTCATCACCCTCATGATTATATATGCATCTTTCCTACCATTGTGTCAAAAGTTATACTTCTTTTCACCCTTCGGCAGAATGTTATGCTGGATTGCTGTTAATTGTGGCATGAGGTAGTGATTCCAATGGCATCCATCTTCGTATAGCCGTCACAAGTCAGTCCAGAAAGATAACTCCACTCAGGTTAATCTCATCCAATTTCGGTTCCTTTCCTGACTGTCATAGGCAGCTTTAGTTCTTAGGAAAAGAAGAAAACTAGATGCTACTCCCAATAAAGAGATGCATCCCCACCACATAAATGTCTGAATGTAACAGTTCCTACCCATGCAAACTTTTGATCCATCCAATACAAGCACTTGGTCTGGTTTCCCTAGGTTTGCTTCATAGACTATAGCTGCAAGAAGTCCATAGAGTAGTGATCCCAGAGGGATGTTGGTAATGAGAATGTTGTGATTGACTCCGGCACTGTTGGGGCCGAACAGCTCAGAGGTTATTGACACTGCTGCTGAAAATACAAAACCAGAGCTCAACCCAACTAATGCTGTGGCAGCACTCAATGCAGCTTTACTTCCTGATAAAACAAGCAAAAAGAAGGCCAGTGGTGTTGGAATCAGTGCAAATGCAAGCCACGCGGTCCTTGCATAGTTCATCTTGCTGCATCCAAAAAAACCATTTCAGCTGTCAATTTTTTTCCATGATGGTGATTAAGAACAGTAAATCTTGAAATACTTACTCGCGTAGAAAATCTGGGGCGGCTGAAAGCAGGCGCCCAAAGAAGGAACATGCAGAATAGAGTGCAACAAAGAAGCTGATCTCTGATCTATATCCAAGTGACTCTGAAATTTGGCCTAGATTGTTGCTGTAAACAAGTACGAGCGTTCCCCCACAGAAATATGCTAGGTAATATAGCCAGAAATCCAACCTACTCATGAGCAGACTTGCTGAATGTTCCTCTCCAAGCAGCAACAAACGATCTCTCAACAGAAAACTGCTAGTCCAACTTCCCTTCTCTTTTGAACCATCAGAATTTTCCGTCCAAACATTCATACTTGAAGCCTCTTTCCAAATCAATTCATTGAGCATATCAAGATCATCAGTATCATTGTCTTCAAGTGAAATATAATTAGGATGGAACAGTTCAGACCATTCTTCTGTGCAGATAACCCCTGGTGCAATCACCGGTAGGACCAGCAAGAACACTGCGCCAGCCAAGAGGATACGAGCTGTCTGTGCACTATATGAGACCGAGTTTAGGATTAAGAGATAAAGGCCGGTAAACACTGCTAGTATGGTAAGACAGCGGAAATTGAGATATTCTCTGTGAACAGAATCAGCACGAAGGGTTTGAGATCGAGGTTGCCAGAGGATTGGAAGAGCTGCAATTGATGTGACAAGGGGGACTAGGCCATTAAGAAGAAGGTACAGAGTGTCATCTTTGGAATTAATGGCATTGGCAATGAGGTTGTACAGGGCCGCACTTGCACCATTGAAACTTATGCTGAGGGACAATGCAATTGGCCTATTTGCCGAGAAATGTTTGATGCACAACACATAGCATACTGTATTAAACCAGCAGATACTGCAACCAGCCAGCACACACAACAGAAATACCTGCAAGATTTATCAGTGAAAGCTTGAGAACAGGATAGGATCCCAACGAAGTTTCAAGCGCGGTGAAGTAAAGAGCTGAAGAAAATAATCATGTAATATCTTGAATTTCTGTAGTTTTCAATTTCAATTGATTACAAAGGCATCTTTCTCAAGAACCACTTGAATCTTGAAGTTCTCTAAGATTTGGAAAGAAGTTTTCAAGCACCAAAATTTAACTGACTAGAATGGAAGGTGATTGGGGATAAAATGTTCTCCTTGGAGGCAGTCCCTGTATAGTTGTTAACAGAAAGACCTTTCACCTAATGAAAAACCTCATAAATGATAAATTAAGTTAATTTGCCTTCTATATATCATTTCACTTTACTTGATGGACATTCTTGGTTTATTTTACATGAGATTATTTGATTAGTACTTCAAAGGGGCTGTCCAAAAGTCATTTCTAGATCTACTAAAGTTTGCTAATTTCTTGTGGTAGCTCCAACAACTGTCAACCACCAGTCCACCAAAGAATCGAGAGAGAAAAAATTCTTACAGGGAAAGAAGCAAGCAATGGATATACAAGGAACAGCAAAAAATGGCTTTAAGTTCCCAATTTTCATTTCCAATCAAGAAAAGAGAGGTGAGAGGAAAAACTGACCAAGAAATAAGGCAAAAAGATAATTCTTTGAATGACAAGCCATTGAAGGCCATAACCAACAAGTCCCATGAGAGCAGCAATGAGAAGAACAACCCATAATGGGAAATACATAAGAGAGACCCCAGAACACCACCCAAATGCTTTCCCAAAATCTGAAGCCATAGACAGATAATTGAGCTGCACTTGTGAAATTTCAAGAACAGATTTCAAATCAGAGGAATAAGAAGGGAAGTCGAAATTCGTCCCTGTAAATGCTTGAATCCATGTGCTTGCTATCAATATCATCCATTTACTTGATTGCTCCATAAATCTTTTTCTTCTTTTTTTCTTCTTTTTTTGGGTTTATATTTTTGAGTCATGGGAGATACATATACATTGAAAAAGGGGTTTTCTTGTGGGGTAATCTTGAAAGTAAAGAAGAGGTAATCATTTTAGTTATGCATGTTTGAGGGTGGTTGGTAAGAGGAGGGAGGTTAGAGGTTTTTCAGGTCCTACCCACAAGGTTATTGATAAAGATTTGCTAAAAAAATAATATTTTGAGCCACCATAATAAAAAATATTAGCTCTGTCATAATGAATCGTGTCTGTAAATTTTAAATGATGAACTTATATGGCTCAATAAGTATATTAACGCGTTGTTAGATTTTTTTTTTGGTGATTAACCTAGGTATCACCTAAAATGAAGGATGTGAATTTTCAGAAAGTTAATCTAAATGTAAAGCACTTTTAATTAATTAAAATGATATTTTGGTGAGAATAGATATGAATTAGTTTGTGTAGGTTGAAGTTGTTAAAATTATTTGAAATGGTTGGAGTGACTCTTAGCTTAATTATAATATTAATAAAAAGAATTGGCATTGAGGTAGATTAAACATCAACTCACATTTTGATAACAATATTTAAATGTGATCTCGTGCATCATGTGTGGATGATTTGCTCTATAGTTAAATAATGAGCTTTTAATCTAATTATAAAAAGGTGAATTAATAAGACATGTGATTTTCTCACGAACAAAAATTGTGATAATAATTTATTTTCTTTAAAAAAAGATATAAATGCATTTTATATAACCAATCGAAGTATTTGGTAAATCTTCTTAGATCCTTACATGATACATACATAAAACTTATATGGCTGGGATGAGCTTATTCATAAGAAATGAGGTATGTAATATGTTATAATAGTTCGCTCAATGCAAGTTGGTAGGATATTGGTGCCATCTATTGTTGCAATTATTTTGGAGCGTGAAAATATGTTTTAGATGTATTTATAAGTTAGCATAGGACATGACCAAATCATCTCAATCTACTTCTCTCTTAATTTACCCTCAATGATTGTTACTCACATTTTTAGCCCAAAGTGATTTTTCTATTCCATTTTTATTTTACTATTTTTTGGTATATCAACAAAGATTGAAGAAAATATTATTTTTAGTGTGACTTTTTAAATTATCTAAAAAAATAAGTAAATCATATTTGTGGTCTTCATAGGTAGGAAGTCCTCCCTCCAATTATATAATCACAACATTATTAGTTTTTAGTAAATATTTATAATTTTAAATAACAGTCATAAAAATATTGCATGTCCTTATCTTTAATAAGCTTTAAGTAAGCAATATATATTTTCGTTTGATTTCTCGATTTTACTTATTTTGCAAACTTTGAAATTATCATATGATTTGAATAAAATATTTCCACATTTTAAATAACTCTAAAATAAATAATATTTCATCTTTAATAAGCTTCGAGTCATTTTGGATAATTTTTTTTTTGACCCAATAGATATTTTCTTTTAATTTTCCCAATTGTTAATCCATAAATGGTAAATTATCTAAGTTAAGGAAAACTACAAAACCCAATTAAAGTTCATCCCCTTTAGCCAGTCGGGGCCCCGTTTGTTCATCCGGATTAGCGAAGAACCTATAAAATGGTCCTTTCCATGTCCAAATAACTGGGATTTACTTAACTGAGAGATTTTTCAGTGAAAAATTCGATACTTTTCAAGTCTATTCATAGTCTCCGTTCGTCTGTATCTAAGCAGTTAACAGTCGAGTTGCGGGGAGCAAGCAAAAAAATGGACGTGGAGTTAGAGCCGAGGGTAAAGCCTTTAGCTTTTAAAGTAAAGGGTATGTCTCGAGAATCACCTTTACAGAAGGCTTCCCATGTACTTGACTCGGACCTCAGAAATCACTGGTCCACTGGTACCAATACAAAAGAGTGGATTTTACTCGAATTAGATGTATGTATCTTTTGCACTTCCAGTTCATTCAATTTCTTGTATTTTTTAATTGTTTAGTTGTAACTTTAGGTTCTAATGGGTTAAGTTTATTTGGGGTTGCGTCATTTGCTTTCCATGTGATGAATTTTGGGTTAAAGGTGTAATTGGTTCTAATAGTTTGTGTTTAGTTGGGTTTTTTTCTTCTTCTTTCATTTGATGGATTCTTGGTTCAATTCTAAAATTTGGATTATAGTAGCTAATGTCGAATGAGTTTGCTTCATTTACTTGTCATAAAGTGAATTTTGGGTTCAAGTGAGAGTTGGCTTCGAGTAGCTTAATTTGAATTGGTTATGTTTCATTTGCTTGTCATGTGGTGAGTTTGGGGTTCAAGTGATAATTTAGGCTTCTGATTGCTTAAGTTGAATTTTAGTTTGCTTCATTTTCTTGTCATGAGGTGGATTTTGGGTTTGATACACTACTGAAATTCGGATTCAAATTTAGAAAGAGATAAGAGTCGCCTAAAGAACAAATTGAAGAGAATTGCTCTTGAACATCTCCTCAAAGTTCATATGAGCCAAAGTTGAGAAAGAGAGAGAAAATACTCTATTGATCTTGATTTAACTTCCAGATTCTTACAATGGATGAATCTATCCCTATTTAATAAGAGAAGTGCAGGAAGGGAACATGGGATTTCTGGGAGTTAGTTATAGCGAACTCCTAACAACTTTTGGGGCTACGTGCAGGTCACATGTCTGACTTTAACAGATATTAACAACTAACTGCCTAACTAATTCATCTTCTTCCTAAAAGGGAAATCATTACAAAGGGTTATATCAGGGTTCCATTAGAAATTGACTCCTAATAGCTTATGTTGAAATGGATTTGCTTCATTTTCTTTTCATGTGGTGGATTTTGCGTTTAAGTGAAAAAAAGTGGCTTCTAATAGCTTAAGATGAATTGAGTTTGCTTCATTTGCTTGTCATGTGGTGAATTCGGGTTCAAGTGAGAATTTTGCCTTCTAATGGCTCAAGTTGACTATAGGTTTGCTTCGCTGGCTTGTCTTGAGGTGGATTTTGGTTTCAAGTGAAATATTTGGCTTCTAATGGCTTAATTTGTATTGCGTTTGTTTCATCTTAGGTCATGTGGTGGTTTGTGTTCGAGTTAAAAATTTGCCTCCTAATGGCTTAAGTGGAAGCTGGGGTTTTGCTTCATTTACTCGCCATGAGATTCATTTTGTCTTAGTGGCTTTCCACGTATATATTCATGTTCCGTGTTAAAAGTGATGGGTTCGGTTGAACCCATAGCTAATAAGCTTACCTTGGCCACTGCTGCTAGGTGACTTGCATTGCAGCATGCTGTTCTTATATTTCTTCAAATGCTTCTTTCGGGCAAAGCCCTGATCTACAAAGACCTTATTTTGTCTCGGGGATTTGGTTTTGAAGAGAAGAAGCGGTGGAACCACACCTCTTTAGTTTATTTTCTGTCTTTGGATGGAACAGACAAGTAGATTAAGAAATGATGGAACCACACCTCTTCAGTTATTTGCTGTCTTTGGCTGGAAGGCAAGTATACAATTGACGTCCTTTCATTGGGGAAACTAGTTTTCGTGATCATCCTTGTAATACTTGATCAATAGAAGCCTAAAGCTCAAAATAATTCTTTTTTTACTGAGAAAATGCACCAATTAATAATGAATATTTCTCTGGTAATGATCAGTGTTGCTGGTTAATTGTTAGGTTTTAGATAATTTCGTTTTTACCTGCTACATATGATTAAACTACTGGCTTCAGAAGTTTGCTTTCCTAAGCATTATTTATCTAGGATGGCCGTCATTATATATTCCTATGCCTATTTCCTTTTCCTATTGATAACTAATTTTTGGAGTTAACTGATTGTTTGTGTGCTTTTGTTCATCAATACAGGAACCCTGCCTACTTTCACATATTAGGATTTACAACAAGTCTGTGCTGGAATGGGAAATTTCAGCTGGCTTGCGTTACAAGGTTAGGCGTAAAGATATTTTGCATCAATGATTGTATGATTGAAGTTTTTGTTTCTTGTTTCACATTTATATGCAATAGTAAGCGTTTGAAGTTTGGAATCCCTATGATTGACATTATATTACTCCCATTGAATTCTTGTATATGTATAATGTAAAAGGGCTTCAATCACTATCTATTTACAACTTTTTAATCACCAACCTCCTGTTGAAATCAAAAAAGTAAGTTTATTAATCACAAACCTTCTACAGTTGGTTGCTACAATGGATGGGTTTACAATAAAGGAGTTCAATTTCTGGTTTAAATGATATCCTTAATATCAGGTTACTGTTGCTGAATCTGCGGGTTTCCAAAGAAGACGACTTATCTTTTCTGAGAAGCTCAGTGGTTACCAACCTTTTTGGCATCCTTAACCCTTGATATGCTATGCCTCATTCCACATAGAGGCAAATTCGTAACACTGTTAGTTTTTCTTGTGTTTATTTTTGTTTATCAGCCAGGATGGGATTGGGGAGGGTGGAAGGTGGTTTGCAGAATCACTAATTATAGTCACCGTCCTCTCTGAAGGAACCATCTCCCAGAAGATCTATTGGAGGATTTTTTGGTTTTATCAGAAAAAAGATCTAGTTTATATAAGCAGTGTTTATGATTAAAAAGGTGGAAGATGTTTCCACCAAGTGGCTGCTTCCAGACTCCTACCAAAATTGCTACAAGTTACAAGTATTGTGATGAGGCCCAAAAGTACCTTGCCTTGTTTTACTAAACTAGTTTAGAGTCCGTGCGTTGCACATGTGCATCACGTCAAGCTGTCAGTCACTATATATATAAAATGTATAAAAGTGGAATAAATTATTGAAAAATAGCAAATGACTTTAAACAATTATCTTGTTCTTTTCTTTGATTTCAAAGATGAAAAATGAATTTCAAGGCCTTTTTTGTAAATGGCTAAAATGACTCCAAACTACAATCCAATTTGCAGTAACACACTCATATTTTACGTGGGATCTAGTTTCCGCTGAATATTTTTTGGCATTTATCCGACATGACACAAGTCTAAACTTGATAATGGAAGAATATAGTAATTGGCGAGATTAAATTTCAAAAGATTCAACTGATTTCTTCATGGAAAAATTGAAGTGTGAAGGAGAAACTTTTCATTTTTTTCTTTTGTTTGAAGAGTATATGAGTGATAAGGATAGAACCCCTTTGTCTTTTTGCATATACATCTATGTTAAGAAAACGTGTAGTAATCTAAAACAGTAATCATCACACTCTTTTATTTCTAAAAGAAATCGAATTGAATGATCAATAATAAAGGAAAAAGACAAACGAAAAACAATTAATGTTAGCCATGGTAAACCTATCAAGACTAAAGATCACTAAACTAAGAAAGATTCCCTTTTTACTAACTTAACTTAGTTTAGTATCCTGTATTGAGAGAAAACTATTGTGTCCTCCTTTTGTTGGTGCACAAGGGAACTAGACTAAAAGGATTGAGTACTGTTAAGGTTGCACCATGGGGGAGAGAGTGGTTCTTGTGGAGGTAGGTGCTTGATGGTTTTTGCGGAAGGATGGTTTATGGTCCAATAAAACCCATGAGTAATAATAATAACTCTTTACTTAAAAACCTTCAATGGCTTCCTTGAAGTATCTCCTTTGGAAAAATGTGATTTTTTTTATATTTTGAGATGTACCGAAATGTTTGACATCTACAATAAATATAATATGTACTTCCAAGGTTTAAGTCTAGTGATATGAGTACAACAAATGATGTGTGGGCTAGGCACTTGTCATGGGTTCGAATCCTGCTGCAGACAGAAGCGTGTTATCTAAGCAGGAAGGGTAGAGCAGTGGACCCATTATCCACCGATTTTTGAACCGTGTGCCACTGGACCCGATTTCTCGGTTGTAATAAAAAGCATTTAATAATGCTCTCTGTAGCTTCTAGAAGTATCCAGGCCCAATACATTTAAATTCCTTTACATTATGGTCTGGTGTTGCCCCTATTACCCAAATTTATTAAGACTATTATGATATGTACTTAAGCTTTTAACAATGTATTACTAACCAATTTATTTCCTTGATGATGTATCAAAATGTCACGTAAATAAGTATCAGGGTTCGCTCCCGGGGCTTCGGTTTGGTGGTAAGATCACATTTTGTGATGTGTTGGTAACACACGTCACAGATTTGAACCCTACACACGCTCAGGGACTTCTCAATTTTATGGAGGTTCTATTAGTTTTTAACTCCTTGATTGTAAGTTGGAGCTTAGTGCATGAAGAACATTCGGAAATTACTTTACCTCTAGTAAAATAATGCTTTGCTTGCTGTTTTACTCTCTAATTAAGAATGCAGCAATTATGTCCTTCGTTTGTTATTTTCTTTTCTGCTCTTTGTTGGATATTTTTATCAAGTTTTTCATAAATATTATTTTCTTTTCTTCTTTTGTTGATTATTAATAGCCTATTTGTTTTCTTATTTTCTAGCAGCAATTTACTTCAATGGCTGTAAAACTTTCAGATTTTCCTCATGAGGACTTGATTAACTGTGCCTGTTTTCTTGATTATCTGCTTGTGTGTTCTTCATAGCCAGAGACATTTCCAAAAGTTCGCCCACGTTGTGAAGCCCCTCGACGGGACATGATGTACCCTATGAACTATACTCCATGCCGTTATGTTCGAATATCTTGCTTGCGAGGGAGCCCTATAGCAATTTTCTTTGTACAGGTGAATTACTTTTGGTGCTTGTCTTGAGTTTGATAATGCTTTGCTGTGTTGGACTCCTCCAATTCCCTTTTTGTTCTTCAGTGACAGTTTATATAAATGTAACCATCCAAATTCTTAGTCATGTTCCAAAAGTTTAAGAGCTTAAAGTCACCTAGTCATTTATTACTCACTAAAATATGAAAGATAATCCGTGTTCATTTTATTAAGACCGGTCTTATTGGATTTATGTTCTACATTAATTTGATTGTAATTTAAAGATTTTTCTATATTCCGTGTTCATTATGACAACAAATATTCATAGTTGTAGTAGCAGAACATCTTTCGGGTGAATTCTTAGATTTTGTAAAATTCCCCATTTCCCAGTTTTAATGTCATAAGTAGCAGACAGTAGGTGTTTCGCTGTTCCCCCCTCAGTTATCGAAATTCTGGCTGAAGATTAAATCCCAGCTTAAATTGCTTCCTGTCTGCCGGTCATGTTTGCAACCAATGCTTCCTATGATAGTAATATGGGAAGTTTGGCCCACAAGTCTTGGTTCAAGTGGCAAAGGTGGAGTGACTTGCGATTTAGGTCACAAGTTTGTGCTCTAAACTATGCCAACTAAGCAGTTGGTGTTAAGGGTTTGGCACATAGACGCAAACGGAATTATCGGTCATGAGAAATAGAAAGCTAGTAAGCATTACTTTCAAAACAATCTTTTCACACCTCTAGTGATCCCAAAAAGGAGTCCTGTTGTTCACGTTGAACTTGATAATTGGGGAAACTAACCCAGGAACTTCATAATAATCCTCCATAAATTGGTTCTGTAGAATCTAATCAGCCACCCCTTTTATCGAATCAAAATTTGTCACATATTTAGGGTTTCCATTATGCCCTCCTAAACTCCATCTCTCCATAACCACTTCCAGAATGGGCATTGAAGTGGTTGGAAGTTGAAATCTGGACAGCCTGGCCTTATTTCAAGCTTGACATCGAGAAAACCTCTGACCAGTAAGGTCATATCGTTTAGCAATGTTCAGAAGAATGGGGTTTGGGGAAGTCTGGATTAGGTGGATCAAGTTCTGTATCGCCACTGTTAAGTACTGAATTTTGATTAATGGAGGACCAACTAGTTTTTTCTTTCCCAAGAAAGGTCTCAGGCAGGGAGATCCCCCGTTCCTTTTTATTTTAGCTATGGAAGGTCTCAATAAAATTCTTCATAAAGCAACTCAATTTCACTGACGGGAGAGTTTTAAGGTGGGAAAAAGGAAGTGGGAACTCTATAACTGTATGTCATTTGCTATATACAGATGACACTCTTATTTTCTATGGAGCTGAAAGATCCCAAGTAATGTACATGAACCTCACTGTAATCATCTTTGAAGCTATATTAGGATTGCTCATGAACATGCTGAAAACCTTTTTTTCCCCAGTAAACGCAGTCCCTAAATTTGAGTTTGCTGGGTTGATGTGCTGTAATGTGGTATCCTTCCATACTTCATATCTTGACCTACCTTATGGTGCAAAATACAAATCTCATGTAATTTGGAAAGGAGTAATTGATTATCTTCCTGACAGATACAGTACCTTTCTTTTGGGGGTCAGGTCAATATTGATAAATAGTGTGTTGGACAGTATTCCAAACATATTTCATGTCCCTTTTTTACACTTGCCAAAGAAACAAGAACATGCTAATGAAATGACACTAGTGATACAATATGGAGAATACAAAGCTGTGGAAAGATGTAGTAACTGCAAAATAGAGGGAGAAGAATAACTTGTGTTCAAAGCAAAGAAACTCACCTCATGGGACAGGTCCTTGGAAGCATATTTCAAAACTTTGTGGGTCTTATAGCTCAACTCAAAGTCAGGTTGGGGAATGGCTCAAGTTTTTTTTCTGGAAGGACAAGTGGCTGCGCCCTGTGGCTTTGAAACATGAATTTTCAAACTTATACAAAATGGCTAGCAATCAAGAGTCTTATTTTTATATATGGAAAATAATTTCTTTAAAAACAAAAAGGCAGAGCCTGTATACAAGAGTCAAGAGGTATACCAAAAGGTAGAAAATTTACAAAAGAAGATGGTTTTGTATGAAAGACATCCGATCTTCTACACTACAACGGATCTCATGGGTGCACCAAAAGTAAATAAGGGATAAGAGACTACTCCTTAATTGTACAAAATTCGTCGTTACACCCTCAACTCTCCTGTTTCAGAATTGGCATCAGTACACTTGGGACCTGCTCTTCAGAAGAAACTTTCAAGGTTGGAAAATGACTTGAACTACTGGGATATATAACTGGCTGGGGTTGCTGTTAACCCTCAAATTAAAGATAGCTTTCTCTGGGGGTGGTGGTGGGGATTCTATGGATGGAGCTTTCACTGTTAAGGAAGGATATGCTCATTTGTGCTCCAACAAAGAGCTGATTGAGAAAAAGGGAAACTCGAAGGAAATAGAAGAAAAGAACAAATTGGGCTGCTATTTATGAACAATTTATTTTGACTCTATTATGGAAATCGTACCCCCAGCTATCTGAACTTTATTCAAAGTTCCATTTCTTTGTTTTCTTTCATTAGTAGCTCTGCTATCCTTTCTTCAACTAGGTCAGACACAGATTACATTTATAGCTTTGATAGAATCAGGTAGAAGAAAAAGATAAATATCACTTTATAATCCATTCTACTGTCCACCTTAGATGCGGCACAAAGAAACAATGGAAACTAAGATATTGTTGCAAAGAGCTGGGCTCAACTTCTGCTTTCTTGATTTTTTCCCTAATTTGTTGGTTGTTTGCTGGTACTAGTTAAGTTCGGAGTTCTAATGTCATCATTTATTCCTTCTTTTCTGCTGTGCAGTTGATTGGTATTACAGTTGCTGGTCTTGAACCAGAGTTTCAACCGATCGTCAACTACTTGCTACCTCACATAATATCAAGCAAGCAGGACGATAATGATATGCATCTTCAGGTAGAAGATACTTCTACTGCTGAACTTCTGTTGCACACATTAATTGTAAGATGCATATGTGAGCCTTCTACGTTGTCATGGTCAGATAAATGTGCTGTGGCACATCATTCCTTTAAGTCTTTTCCTTTTTGTTAAGGATAAAACTTATTGGATTGCTGTCTTAATAAGCAGTGATATATTGCTTGTTTTAGATGTATGCAAGTGTGTTTGTAAATCTTTCAGCTCTTTTTGTCTAATCTATGGTTTTATAGCTGCTTCAAGATATCACAAACCGGCTGGGAGTGTTCCTTCCCCAACTAGAGGTATTTCTTTGAATTGAAGTGTAGAAATAAGAGTATCTTTGTTATTCTGAAACATGAAATGGGCGTGCTGGTAGTGCTGTTTTGGGGGATTACGTGGTTCTGTTGAGAATTCTGTTATATTCGTGCAGGCTGATCTTAACAGCTTTTCAGATGCTGCAGAATATGCTACACGTTTTCTTGCAATGCTTGCTGGTCCCCTTTACCCAATTCTTCAAATTGTAAAGGAAAGGTTGGTATCCCTGATTTCTTGTACCAAGTATTTCTCTAATAGGTCCACAATTTTGTCTGTACTGGATTTTATCAAAGATGTTACTTGATTATTAGCTATCTTCTGCACAGTGACAATGGAATCTTTGTGCTACTAGGATTGACATATTTTCCACTGTGCAGAGGTGGGGGGGGGGGGATTTTACTCTCATCAAACAGAGTTGTCTTCCCAGAATAGCTTCTGACCACAATCCTGTTATTCTGAAGAGTGGAAGAAGTCCTACTCTAAATTTGAACCACGGTGGTTAGAAGTGGAGGGTTTTAAAGAGAAAGTAAAAGAATGGTGGGAGTCTTTTTGTGTGAATGGCAGACCAGGTTACATTTTGGCTGAGAAGCTGAAAATGCTAAAAGTAAAGTTAAAGGAGTTACATCCCAACTTGTGTGGGGTGGACACTCTCGAAGGAAAGAAATACCAGATGTTTTCAAATGCAAAAAGAGCAGCAGCCAGAAGATTAAGATTCAGTGCCTTAATTTACTTTATTCTGGCCAGAGAGATATCATTAATACTATTTAGTTTATTCACTTCAACCAGGCTTCTTAGAAGAGCTGCAATGCAACTTTTATTGCCTTTATCCCAAAGATGCCAGGAGCTTCAGAATTGAAGAACTTCAGACCAATCAACTTGGTAGGGGGAGTTTACAAGATCATTACTAGACTGATGGCAGAAAGGTTAAAAAGGTTGTGAATAAATTGATCAAAAAGCATCAAATGACATTTGTAAAGGGAAGCCAAATCATGGATGCAACACTCCTAGTCGGTGAATGCATAGACTCAAGATTGGAAGGGGGAACTCCTGTCATAATGTGCAAATTGGATGGTCAGAAAGTTTATGACCATGTGAATTGGCCCTTCCTTCTGAACACTCTCAGTCAGATGAGATTTGGTAGTAGATGGTTGAAGTGGATTGAGTTCTGTATAAAAACAAGTCAGGTTAGGAGAACTTGTGGTTTTCTTTTTTTGCATCAGAAAGGGGGTTGAGACAGGGTGATCCCCTCTCCACTTTTCAGTTCATTTTGGCAATGGAATGTTTTGACAGTATGATGAGGATTGCATCACAAATAAGGTGGATCAGAGGTTTTCGCTGGAGAAAGAGTGGGGGAAGAAAAAGAAGTCCATCACATGCTTTATATAGATGACACTATCATCTTATGTGAGACTATAGTAGAACATATTAGCTTAGTTAAGAGTTATCCTGCTTTTGTTTGAAGCTGTTTCAGGGCTGAGAGTAAATTGGGGAAAGACAGTCGTTTCCCTTTAAATAAGGTTTCCCCAGATTCAGGAACTGGTAGGCATATTGGGATGCAGAGTTTATCAAATTCCTAACACCTACTTGGGCATGCCTTTGGGCAACAAACATAAGGCAATGGAAATATGGAATGGTATTCTGCAGAAAACTGAAAAGAAGCTAACTAGATGGAAGGCACAATACCTGTCTCTAGGTGAAAGATTGATCCTCATCAATTTTGTACTACATTTCTCTGCTTACTTATGTGATGTCCTTATTCCCAATCCCAACAGAAGTGGTGAAAAAATCGGACAAACTTAGGAGGTATTTCTTATGACAAGGAAATAAGGAAGGGTAAGGTTACAACATGATGAATTGGATGATTGTAATTCTCAGCAAAGGCAAAGGGGTCTGGAGATCAGAAACCTGACTGAGATTACAAAATGAGAGCCTGCCGATGAAGTGGCTGTGGAGATACACTGGGGAAGGGGGTAGCTCCTTGGAAGGAGGTTATAATAGCAAAATATGGTGAGCTGAGTCCCTGGTGTATAGAAAATGCCACTGAACCATATGGTGTGTGTGGAGAACAATCAAAAACTTGTGGCCACAGATGGAAGAAAATATATTATCAAGGTGGGAATGGTAACTAAACTAGATTTTGGAAGGATGGCTGTATAGATCAAACCTCTCTCAGAGACCTTTTCCCAAACCTATTCCTAATTTGTGAAAATCTTGATGCTAGAGTGTGTGATTGCTTGACAGAACAGGGATGAAACAATATCATTTAGAAGATTATTAAATGACTGGTAGGTCTAGAGGGTGGCAGCTTTACTAGGAAAACTAGGTGGAGTGAATATAATAACAACAATCACATACAATGTCTTGTGGAAGCATAGCACTGGATGGAGTTTTTTCAGTCAGTAATGCATACAAAAGAGGCTTGCAGGTGCTGGCTGGGGTCAATATCATTGGAACTATTTCTGGAAGAGTGACATCCCAACAAAAGTTAAGTGTTTCACTGGGCTGGTGATAAAGAGAGCATGCCTAACACAAGAAGTCCTACAGAAGAAGGGCAGGCAATTGGTTCCTAGGTGTTTCCCCTGTAACATGACAGGGGAAACAAATAAGCACCTTTTTTTTACACTGCAAGTTCACTGCTCAACTATGGAATCTGTTCATCAACATTACACGCATGAGCTGGACAATGCCGGAACATACATCTGATCTCTTGAGCTATTGGATTAGGAGGGGGAGACAGTTAAACCCAAAAGAGATAGTGAAGGTTAATAGCATCATGTATGTGGTGGTCATTATGGGGGGGGGGATAAATGGAAGATGTTTTGAAGATAAATCCAATTCCCTAGACAGATTAAATGGAACTGTATATGTATCTTTACTTTTTGGTGTAAAAACTTTGTATAGAAGATATAGATCAAATTATAGATTTGATAGGAAGTCTGTAATTGCTACTCTTTTTGGAGGTAGCCAGCATACCCTTGATGCTGAGAAAAACAATTTTACCACTTTCAAAAATAAAATAAAATGGAGAATAAAACTGATATAAAGTCATTTTGTGACAAAGCATGTGAATGAAGCCTTAACCTCGCCGACCCCTTCTATAGATATTATCTTGTATGAAGTTAACTTTTTTATGAACCCTGTGTAACTTCTATATTGCTGTTACTAATCATTGAAAGGGGATCACTTATTCATTTGGGTAAAATTCTCTTATTGTGGATTACCCACATCTTTCGGGTACCATCGGCTGTTGGTAATTTTATTATTAAGCCTCTTCGAGATGGTTCCCAACCTTGATTCCAGTTAAAGAATATTCATTTCTCTTGTATTAGATGTGAGTATTGTACATGCTTCATTCCTTGAGTTCACTATTAGTTAACCTCTCTCAAAAAATTTATTCGTTCACTATTATTTTCCTGCTTAAGCAGGGAAACAGCCAGGTCAGTAGGCAATGTTTCGGAATCTGAAGCTTCAAGAAACAGTCAACCTGTAATAGCTTTGACTGTATCATCGAATTTTGAGGTATGCATAGGGTACTGCTCCTCTGCTTTTCTTGTCATTCAGTTTGTGAATTTTTACCTCATAAAAACTAACAACTGTCTCCTCTGAAAGGAAAAATAGTATTCCCTCCGTCCAGATTCTGTGATGGTGATTGACTGTGGATTGAATTTAAGAAACAAAAGAAGACTTTTGAAACTTGTGGTCTTAATTAAGTTAGACATTTTGTGGCTATAAATCATCTCATTAATGGTACAGTGAACATTTAACAATTTTTGGAGGTGGCCAGCATTCATTAATGCTGAGGAATACAACAATACCTTTTGTCTAAAAAACAAAAAAGGGTACAATGAACATTTTGAAGTTACTCCCTCCGTCCATTTTTTATTTGTCCAATTTTTACTTAAGGAGCAATAAATAAAATGACAATTTTACTATATCATCCTTTACAACAACAACAACCAACATGCCCTGTGTAATCCCACAAGTGTGGTTTGGGGAGGATAGTGCGTACGCAGAGCTTACTCCTAACTTAAAAGGAAGAGTTTATTATATCACCCTTTGAATATAATAAATTCAATGCTTTGGGAAATGCATTGGGAAATGACTATTGTTATAATAAGGGTAAATTTGAAACTAAGTGATGAATTATCTCTTGATTTTTAAAATTGGACAGTGGACATCTATTTTTAGTATAGTGGACAATAGTAGTGGACTGAGGGAGTAAAGTGCTATAAATATATAAATGTCATTTTTTTGGGATTGACTAAAAAAGGAGTGCCGCATAAATTGGGACAGGGGGAGTAGTACTTTTCCTCCTTGTACTCTTGACTGGAAACTGTTTCTTGGGATACGGATTATCTGTTGCTTCTTTAAAACTACACTGACTGTTAATCTCTAGCCTAGTTTTATACAGATAAGAAAACAAGAGGGACCTTTACTTTAACAACTTGAACATATAATTGACCAATTCCCATTAAGCACATTGGGCAAAAAGAAGTATCTTCATATAGTTGGTTTAACGAACACAAGAAGGAGATTTTTCATGTGTTCCTTCTCATTTGCCAAAACATGGTACCCCCTCTTTCTCCTGGAGTGGAGTGCTTAGCTAGCCTTCCTAATTGTCAATGGCAGTTATTGTAGAAAGGCAGAAGAGATTTGGATGGCCTCAAAATTCTGACATGATTCACCTTTCCTGTCTAGTGTATATGTGTATACTGTATCGATTGCCCTTATATCCTTGTAATGTTTATTTCCTGTACGTGCAATGCCTCTTATACGTGTGGGAGGGGGAAGTTTGACCTAATCTAGACGTATTGCATCCTTTGGAGTTTGGGAAGGTTTTCCTTCGTATTTATGCTTACTCCACTTTCTGGCTCAACACTTGATGTATACAGGGTTGCAACTTTGTATCATGTGCGGGTCAATCTTATTTTTATGAGTCATTTTTTATTTTTATTTCTGAACTTCTTAACCTCCTTTTAGAAAAGAGCTTTGCCAGCCTTTGTGATTCTGCAGGCTCAGCTTAGGAATTTATTTTATGCTTTATTTCATATATTTTCTTGCACGTTTTTTGGGTTGACGAGGAACTTTAAATGTTCTCTGTTATTTCATCTATTACTTTTTTGGCTCATTGTGGAAAGAAAGTGTTACTGCCATGTAGAAGGATTTAGGCACACTTGTCACTAAGGTGGTTACGTTTCTTAATTATATGGCATGGCTGCTGGCTAATTGTATGTTTTTATCATGGCAGCCTAGGAGATCACGCAACATGTCTACCCTGATTTTTCCTACATCTTGTTACTTAGCTTTTCGTCCAGATGCCATCTTCATTTTACTGAGGAAAGCTTACAAGGATTCTAACCTGGGAAATATTTGCAGAGTGGTAATACACTTACTCTTTCTCCCTATTAAAAAAAGCTTTTTCCTCTGAGTAATTAGAAGACGTAACAGAAAGAAAATAAAGCAAGATTTAACTCGATACAAATATTTACTTGTGCCTCTTCCATTTTTTGTTTCCAAAATGTTGAGAGTTCAAAACTGTGTGATTTGAAGTTTCTTGAGAATAAAAGTAACCTTTGCTTTTATATTAATTTCAGTTCTTGTCTTATATCTAGGCCTCTTGGATTCTGTGGAAGTTTCTTGAGCCTATAAAGCCGCCAGAAGCTTCACATTCTTGTAGTGAAATTACAACTTCAGTGCCTGATGAAGGATCACAATCTGAGCCTTCCACCCCTCCTTCTTTTGCTGATTACTCAGATTTATTTGGAGATGAATTTAAGATACCAGAATATACATGGGACTCCATTTTCAGTAATGTCTTAGATATTGGCCTAGTGGAAGAAGGGATTTTACATGTTCTGTATGCTTGTGTATCCCAGGTCAATCACAACCAAAGCTTTCTGCTACAGATAAACCACCGTATTCATGTGTACTAATATTTGATGCTTCTTTTGACATTCAACATTTCATTTTAACAGCCCCTGCTCTGCAGCAAGTTGGCAGATAATGCTTCTGATTTTTGGTTGGCATTGCCCCTAGTTCAAGCATTGCTTCCAGGTATACCATTTTTGCGGTTCCATAATTACCTGATCATAGCTTGATAGTCTGCGTCGTTGATTTAATATTGGCTCAAAATTGATTATCTTTTTCCCTTTATCATTATAAAAAAGAAAAAACTGACATGCCCCCAAGGCCTAGCTCAAGTGGCAAAAGGTGGAGGATTTGTGGCTTAGGTCACAAGTACAAGCTCCACACCATGCAAAGCGAAGCCTGGTATTTAAGTGGAGAAGGGTAGAGGTGCGGGACCATTATCCACCGAGTTTAGAAGGCTGTGATTGGTCCAAAGGGCGGGTCACAAATGAATTTCTCGGTTATCAAAAAAATAAATAAATAAAAATGACATGTTTTATACCTGAAGTGCATATCAGTTTGAGACCTTAGGGTTTTGTGGAGAGTTCTTTTTCCTCTCTGTCAGGACTGTCTTTTAGTTAGATGGCTTCACCATTGAATATTGAATCCTCGTTGAGTATTTTAGTAACGGAAGAGCATTCATTATGCTCACTATTAGGAATATAAACGTATTATTGAGTTAGACTGTCAGAGTTAACACTCAATTAGGCCGTTGTCAGCTAAATGTATATTTATTGTATCTTGTATTCCATTATCATCATCTTTTACATTCATTATTTTTCCTTCTCTTATTTTCACTCGATATTAGAGTCTCTTATGATCTTGGTAGAGATTTAAATGGCTTCCGCCTACTAGTACTCAGACTTATGCTGTTTGACCGACCTAAGTTTTCTTTATTTCGTAGTCTTATTACTCTTGCCTTCTTTGGTAATTGCTCTGGCGGCACAACTCCTCTTTCCAGTGATTGTTTCCGATATCTTTCTGTTGATTGTTCCGCATAACCGCTCCTCTTTCTGGTGACCATTTTGGCAACACTGTGTCTTGTTTTGTTACTGTTTTGGCAGTACCATCTCTTTTGGCCAGTATTCTGATCATTTTTCCAGCTAATGTTACCACAACAAATTTTCTGATGAAATTCTAGTGACTGTTACTTTTGAGTCAGTCTCTCATTGGTTGGATATAAGATGTGTCTCTCACCCACCTATTCCATTACAGGTTAAATTATTTATTATTTATTCTTTTTCCTTTTCTTATTTTCTCTTGCTTTTCTATGACCTGAAGCACTTCGTCCTAGTATCAACAGTAGTGACCCAATTGATGAAGATTTGTCTCTGTGGAAACAACCTTTTGTACAGAAAGCTCTGTCCCAGGTAGTTCTATGATCTTGTCATAACTTTTGTTTTGGTGTTTTTTTAATCTAGAATCAGTGTCATTATGGTTGCTATTGTGCAGATTGTTGGGACTTCGTCTTCATCAGTTTATCGTCCTCTGCTTCGTGCTTGTGCAGGTTACCTATCATCATTTTCACCATCAAATGTAGGTTTTCCCACTTTGCTTTAGGTTCTGTTCTGTCAACACAACATCTGCACTTTGGTTAATGCTGAACATTTTTCATTTGTCTTTCTCAGCTTTTGGTTTGTTTTTTATTGAATTTTTATCTGGCAAGATCAACCAAGTGTATTTTTCCTTTGCTTCAATACCTGTGAATTTTATCTGGGAAGATGAGCCTGTTTTCTGCTTTTCTGTTTGGACTTTGGTTACCATTCTCAACATGGTCCCTATGCAGTTATTTAATTAAATATAGAGCTAGGAAAGAATTATACAATCCAAGACGATGTTACAAATGAATTGAAAAAAATATATTTTACAGTAGTATCTAGTTCTGTTTTTTCTTGTTCTGAAGTTGGTTCTCTTTACTAAATCTATTTGACACATACTGGCAGGGGAGGGCTGCATGTGTGCTCATTGATCTTTGCTCTGGTGTCTTGGCTCCATGGATGCCTCAAGTGATAGCCAAGGTTATTCAATACTTTCTTCTTACTCTGCTGTGTACGCTGTAGTAGAATTTAGGTTTTACCTTGCAACCTTGCTTGTGAAAATTTTCTTCTTAGATTTCTTTTAATACAGATTGACTTAGCACTTGAGCTTTTGGAGGACCTTTTGCCTGTAATCCAGGTGTGTGTTTTTATTTTTCTTTCATTTTACTATAGTTAGCTTTCTGTGCTTATCTGATTGACCAGTAAACACTTGCTTGTGGACAATGAACCTTTTTAAACATTTTATAACCCAAGGAATGATGGAGAGAATATTGGTGCAGTACCTAATGCAGCAACAAAATTCCTATGTAATTTCTCATCTCTTTGTGAAGGCCTAGAAAAGTAGATTTAGTGGAAATTTGCAACTAGGAAGATGAATGTTTCATTGATGAGTGCAACTGCCAGATAAGATTGCAAATTCTGTAGGATCTCATAGTACAGATATTTGAAGACAATGTTTCTTGGTAAAAGATATGAAGCATGGTAGTCAACATCATCGAACGACCTTACTTGAACAGGATCTGTTCTACAGTCTCATCTACTGTATCCTTGAGTTTGAAGGAGACAGTCAACATTGTTCTAATAAACGTGCTGGGTGGATGCCTTTGACTGCAGTAGTTTAAGGTGGCCCTTGACTGCAGTAGTTTACGGCTGGATGCTCTACATCTTTGAAATCCTTGTACATAAAAAGCATATCTAATTGATAATGCTGATACTAATCACCAACCTAATACAGAGAAGTCATTGCTGATATATGACAGTAGTGCCATAATAGTACCTCTAGGCAGTCCTCCAGGTCATGATTCAGTTATCTTTTCTTGTGCTGTAACAATTGGATATTTCATATTTAGCAAAGATAATTTCTAACTGTTGGTGCCATTATCTGACCATATTCTTGCTATTGAGAGCCCATTTTCATTATATACACTTTTATTAATACTTACATTTGGACAAAATGTGTATCAGGGCGCCCACCACTCATTTGCTCGTGCACGTGCAGCCCTTAAATATATTGTCTTAGCTTTATCTGGGGTTATGGATGATATTTTGGTCAAATATAAGGTAATCTTTTGACTGAAATTTTTGTCAATTATTATTCAGGGAATTATATTATAATGATGATAAGATATGAGCTTAAATGAAGAAATGAGGATTCATATAGTCGACCACAACTTGTTTGGGTCTGAGGGGTAGTTGTTGTATTATTCAGGGAATCTTACAATTGTTCTTTAGCTGTTCGATTTAATACCTTTAAACTTTTAAATTTGGGAACTTCATCATTTCAGGATGCTAAGCACCAAGTGCTTTTTCTTGTTGAGATGCTAGAACCGTATCTCGATCCTGCAATAACCCCTGTACAGAGCATTATAGCCTTTGGGAACGTTTCTTCAGTTGTCCTTGAAAATCAAGAGAAAAATTGTGCTATTGCGTTAAATGTGATTCACACAGCTGTACTCAAGCCTGCTGTCCTTCCCTCTCTGGAAGCTGAGTGGAGGCGTGGATCAGTTGTTCCAAGGTAATAGAAGGATGCACAAGTCTTTCTTGAAACATTGAGTTTCTTTGTGGGAACTACTTCATTCTATGTCCTGTTTTATAATTCAGAACTTAGCCCCTCTTGATTCTATACTGTTTTGATTTTATGACTGATTTTTTTAGCATGTTTAAATACTTTACTTCCTTTTTGGGGCTTGTATCAGTTAATTCATGTAACAGTGCCATTAATTGCTTTTGTATCCTGTTTTATGTGATGCCAGCTTTTGAAAGTTGCGAAATTGCAATATGGTGATGGTCAACTAGGCTATCTATCTATATACATACGAAACAATCCAACCCAAAAACTGATTGCAGGCTTTTTCCAATTGATCAAGAACAACAATGGCCAATGAGGAACCTATACCTCTGGAGATGCAGATTCAGATTGCTGAGTTAGATGTCACCTTATGGGTCCATTGAAAGAAAAGATAGAAAAACATGGGCTTTATGAAGAAAGGCCTAACTGAAGGGAAAGATAAAAAATATATATGTAGTTAATTATAATGACCATAAACCCAAACCACAATGATGCAGATAAAAGAACATAAAAGTTATAACTAAGCGAGGTACTTATTGGACAATGTGGCTCTCGTCAGGACAGCTTGTAAAGAAATGGATCTTGGGCCTAACTCAACCCCAAAAGCTAGCTCAAGAGGTGAGGATTGCCCAAGACATATTAAAGAGATCATCCATCCCTTATATGGCCAATGTGTGAATCTTTTACAGAGCTCATGGATAATAATGTGCATGCCTTAGCATCTTAGTGCGTGCAGCCAAGTGTTACTTAAGTGAAGTGAAGCAATCTATTTTGCACAACTTATTTCGCACCTAGCTTCAGGGCTTAACCCTCTGTAAGAGAGTCTTAGAGAACACTGAATTGCACACCAAGACTTGGAGGATATTTTGTTAGCTAGGTAAGATAGTGCTTTGAAAGGGTGTCTAGTTTTACGAAAGGAATATCTTTAATTTAAAAGCCACTTTGGTAGTCTATGCTCAGTAAAGAGTAAGATGTCATCAATCTGGATGGTATCCTGATGTTCTAAACCCATTGCATAGAATATATTCCAGTGATCATAATTATCTAAATGTGAAATAAAGTTTTTTGGTTTTTTTCTGAATATATCCTGCATCTTGTTCAATTCTGCTGCCAATCTAATTTGGAATTTTCACCTTGTATTCGTCTCAGAAAGACAGATTTCCTGTATGAAGTACTTGATTAAAGCAGGTTTTAGTACTGATGGAAAATGATATTCTACATTGAAAATAGGTTTGGTGCTAAACATCTTTTCAATGTTTTTTAAGACTGGTGCTAAGCAAGTAAGAACTACTTTTCTTTGTCCTATGACTATTCTTATTATATAATTTGTAAATGATTGATTGTTTAGTTGTTGGAGTCAAAAGCTTTGTCAGGTAAAAGAACTTTAATGGGAATGATTGTGGTGGCGAATCCGATTGGGCTGTTTTGCTAGCCGTA
>JAJOOS010007770.1:0-16521 GCA_029582725.1 Solanum chiquidenum
TGTATTAAGGAAAAGTAAATTCACTATGGGAGGATTTTACTCTAAAAAGCTTGAAGAACACCCTCTGTGAGAATTAAGTTTTTTTTTCTTAGTTTAATAGGGTTCTTTTTAGGTGGGGCGGGTATGGGTTTATTTGGTGGATCCAAATTTGGGTGGAATTTGATTAGTTCAGGTGAATTGTAAACACACCAATAAAATTGTGCCACGTAATAAATGATACATTTAATAATATTTTAAAATGTGGCCGTCAAAAGTAAGGGTATTTTAGGGCCAATACATTGACGGCAAGGGTATTTTAGGACCGAAAGGTCGACGAAGGGTATTTTTGTACCAAACTCATAGTACAAGGGTATTTTAGTCCCTTTTCCGTAGTATAAAAAAGGCCTGTATATGTCAAATTTAACAGACAAAATTATAGCAACTTACTTCAAAACATTTTTTGGAAAAGAAAAGAAAAAGGAAACAATGAATCTTAGAGAACTTATCTTCCCAAAATCATAATTAAAACACTACAAACGAAAGATGCAAGTCCATTGTGGTAAGAAACTTATGTCAATTTGAGACCATCCAATTCTAATCAAGAGACTATAAAGTATCATAGAATTAACCAAACGAAACCAAAATAGGTCAAAGGAAATACAGTTACACGAACTTATACAGATAATCACTCACTCACCTCCCTGCCTATTATCGCAATCGAAGGGACAGTTAATAGCCATGGCAACTGTCCAAACACACCGGGCTCCAAAGGTTTGGTGCACAACAAGACCAAGGTAGCAGCAACCATTAGCTGTTACAGTTGAGCAGACAGGTGTATCAATTATTCAAACATCATATTTACAAGGAAATTTTCCCCCAAATTTCATGCTTATTACCGGCAATTTTGCTAATACATTGACCAACATTTCAGGCAATAAGCATGATCCAATGGAAACAGAACGATAGAGAATACCTTGTCAGCAACTGGATCTAAAAACGCACCAAAGGCAGTTCCTAAATTCATCTGGGCATGTCAAACCATCTAAAATTGTGATATTTCAAATATGGAATATAAGAATTCCAGAAGAGATGATATATGGAACTCAAAACAGCAGAAATGAGAACCTTGCGAGCAAGATATCCATCAAGCCAGTCAGTTACTGCCGCTGCAATAAATATAGCTGTTGTAGCAGTTGGACCCCACCAGCTATCAACATAGAATGCTAGATCAAACAGAGTACAAGGTCAGTTTCATTTATACAGATTACCATTGCCAAACAACATATACACTCATTTATCAGGCCAAGGTTCTGCCATAAATCAAAGAATGCTAAACACAAATTAAAACAGACCTTACATTTTTATTGCCCTTCATCAGAAAAATGAAAACAGATATTCTATTTCATCAACATTTGCACCAGATAAACAGAAAGAACTCACACAAGGGATTGTACATCAGAAAACATTCCAATGAGCCACTGATGCATAAAGCCACCAGACACTATATTGACACTGTCACTTGTAACCTATGGAACTCACACCTATATTAGCTTCATGCACAGCCAATCCCAAACACAGATACAGAGGAGGCTTGTGATAGTTTGATGGTCAGCATATAAAAAGTCTCAACTATGACGGATCTCTGAATACTGAAGTGCTAAACATAATGAAATAGATTGGAAGATTTTTATGGCTAGCCTAACTAATTTGGGATAGATGCTTGAATGATCAATTGACTTGTGACCTAACTAGACCATGTCTAGTAAAATTTGCCCAAAAGGAACTTATAAAGCTATACCAAATTAAACAGAATTATGAAAGAAGGAAAAAAAACAATAAGGGGCCGTTTGGCAGCTAGTTAAGGCTCAACCTAATACATGAATAACAAAGTTATTCATGTATTAATTTAATGCATTGTTTGGTATGTAGATAAGATTAAAAGTTATTCATGTATTAATTTTTTACAATGTTTGGTTGGTAGGTTTCAAATATTGTATAAAAGTTATTCATGTATTACTTTTATATGGTGTTTGATTGTGTTTTAGTAAATAGTAATTCAACATGACTAATACTCACATAACTTGGGAGGAAATCTATGTATAATTTTATGCGGGGTAGAAGGTGGAATAAGTTATGTGGGTATTAGTTATACATGGATTAAAATAATAAAAGTACATATTTACCCCTATCAGTTTACTTTCAAAACTCTTTTTTACTACATATTCACATTATAACTATCAGATTTTAGTAATGATACTGTGTTTTTACTCTGTACCATTATGTTACTACTATGTATTTCTTCCTTTTAATAGTATTCCTCCTGAAAGTTAAACGCTTTTCGTGTATAAGTAATGGATATACATTCAACGTACTGATTTTTGACAAACTAAAACTGTAAAAATTGTTTGGTTGAGTCATGGTCTTTTTTAACCCAAAAAAAAAAGTAAAATTTTTTTTTACTTATTTATTTGTAAATACTGTATGTAATTTTTGTCAAATTAAATATTTTTTTTCGAGATGGATTGTCAAATTAAATATTTAATGAGCAAAATTTATGTATTGTAATTTCTACATAACTAAATCCTACATACATACTAATACTACATAACTAACACCTCCATAACTAATACCTGCATAACTAATACCCACATAACTATACATGCATAACTAATACCTACATAACTCTAACTAGTAACGAAACGGCTCCTAAAGGCATAGAAATGCCCACAAACCCATACCTATATGCACTATGGTTGGATAAAGATCAGGTTACACAAGAAACCCTCTAACTAGGTCTAATATGCTTCAAAGTCAATAGCCAATATACTTTATTAGTGCTAAACTCTGTTGCTTACTAGAAAAACTGTGTAACAACTCAGAAACGAAGCTGTACTTAGGGAACAAAGTACGGCCAAAATATTCAATAGCCATTACACTTCAGAGTTCAGTGTACGAAACTTAAGTGTTGATACAAGAGATGTGAAGGGTCTCGTTGCATTATAACTTCGACCTTAACATTGTGTAGACCTGGTTTGACTTTTCTTAACATTAACTCTCTTGAAAATCAAGATTATATTGATACACAGAAGCACAAAAGAGGTGCTGCAATGCAATATGTAGCTAGTTTTGCAGTCCAAAACTCAATTTGTTAGTTAATGATTCCACGAATTAAGTTGGCCTATAGGGGTATCAACCTCATTTACATCAATCATTTTTACACCAAAAAGCTAACAAAGAGCGCACCTGTGTATTAGTTTGTATTAGTCTGATGATATTGTTAATTATGTCATCTACAAGTCTTAGTTCCTTTCCCTAAGTGCTACCCCCCAGATCCATGCAAGGCTGGAATTCCATATTGGTTGGGGATCCTTTGTTCAATTCTCTTCAGCTCCAGCACTGTAGTAATTCAGTTGAGTCCTTTGGCATAGGCCATTTCAGCTAAAAAAAAAAAAAGTGGAGAACCATACTTGCAGTATAGAAATAGGTGACCAGCATCCTCAGCCTCAATTTCACACTGGAGGCATCTGTTGCAGAGAAAGAACCCTCTTCTTATGCAGGTTATGCCAAGTCAATCAGGCCACATGTGCAATATAAGGACTAAGGAGCTTTAGGAAAAAGTTAGTGATATTCAAGCTAGCAATGTTTTTTACTGGAATATCACCAACTCTTGAACAAGTCTGTGAAACAAGCTCTAACAACCCAAACTAAGAGGGATCACAATAATCATTAGCCCAAAATTTTAAAAAATCAGGATACTGTGGGCCATACACCACCAAATAAGAAACCATTTTGAGAGGTATCTAAAGGATTATTCATGCTGAAACTTTCTAGAACCTAAAGCAAAAGTGGAAGCTTTCTAACATGAAACCAGAAGAGAGAGAGAGCGGGTAGAAGAAGAGATAAAAACCAAGGTCAGACTATAACGAATCAAGGTATGAATATGTTTTCTTGTTTCTATTTAATTAATATTATTATATATATGATTATTGTAGTATGGGGCAGAGATTTGGCTAGTCAAGAACGCCCACGTTCAAAAGATGGAGGTAGCAGAGATGAGGATGTTCAGATGGATGTGTGGGCATACTAAGGAGTCGTTTGGTGTGAGGTATAAAGTATAATATTCCCAGGATAGTGTTTGGTTGGAGGTATTAGGTAGTCATGAGATTATTTATCCCACCATTTATATCTTAATGATGGGATAAGTTATCCCGTATACATGGTGGGATAACTTACCCCGCGACTTATCCTGTGATAGTTAGTTCCAGGATAACTTACTCCCAACCAAACGACCCCTAAGAGAGAGAGGATTAGGAATGAAGTTATTGGACAAGATGGGAGTGGCATGTGGCGGACAAGATGACGGATGCGAGACTGAGATGGTTCGAGCATGTGAAGAGAAGGTGCAAGGATGCACCGGTGAGGAAGGAGTGAGAGGTTGGATGCTGGAGGAGTTAAGAGAGGTAAAATATTGTCAACGACATGCTTAAGCCCTAAATCAAGGCTCAAAATGTGTTGAGCATTTTGCCTCGCTTAATGTGCGCTTCGATGTCATCATTAAGGTTCTAAGGCATACTTTCCCTTGCCAATGAGCCTTTTCTGAAGAATTGACACTAAACAATTGATATTTCACTTCATAAAAAAAATTCAATTTCTTTGTTCATATATTTGTCATTCATGCTTATACACATTTGAATTTTTTTTCTCCCTTTGCACCTTATTTCGTTACAGCATGGAGCTTTATTAGTGTTTTGCACTTAAAGCCCCCAACAAACCTTAGAGACTTTTGCTTTTGGTAACACTAGACCAAACTAATCAAAGATACCAAGAACAAAGATATGTTGATAAAAAAATTTGACGAATTCAGTCTGCAACCTCAAACTCAAAGAATAAATACAAAAAAAAAATCATTTTGATTTGCTTGTTCCAAAAATATTTTATGGTCTAAACGTCGTAGAGAATTGAAAATTCAAAGTATTTTTATTTCTTTGAATTCAAATGGCAGCCCGAAGAAAAACTGGAGAAAATAACTATACAGGACATAGCACAACTTCAGCTAACTAAAGGTGTGACCTTAGACAGGAAGGTATGAAGGTCGAAAATTAGGATAGAAGGTTAGTAGGTAGCTGAGGGTTGTCGCACTTTGTGTGGAAGAGGTAGAGTAGCCACCTCCTTTCCTCTTCTTCTTTTAGTAATATTATTAGTTATCGCATAGTTTCTTATTTTCCAATTAGTATTACTATCAATTGTTGCATTTGTCTTGTACCTTGTTATTTTATTGTTTTATTTTTCTTACAATCCTGCGTTGGATACATTTCCTTTTGTTGTTGTACTTGTATTATATGTATGCTCATTGTTGGGATTAAGATATGATGTTGATGGTTCTGACTTCAAATAGTGATATTAGCATTTGGAACTTGGAAGAAGTGATATTCTAATAGGATTGATTGGGTTCATATATTCAAGACTATACATATCTCTGTATCTATATGCCTTAAAGATTTAAACATAGAAATTCATTGGTTTATGCATAACTCCAAAATGGGGAATTTTTTATTTTGATGACAAGCGAAACCCACAACCGCTACCATTTGGGGACTTTAACTTCAAATCTGACCGAAACCTTTGGGGATTGAAATATTTTAGGTAGCTTCAAGACATTTGACCTTAGTCTGAGCCTTGTAAGAAGGGGCACATAGCTCCAAGCTGAGGTAAGTGGAGAATTAAACCTCTGACAATGTTTTTCACTAAACAAGCATGTAAAACGATTTTGATTGGTGATAAATGGTTTGAGCATATGTATTCACTTCCTTGTATACAAAGAGGAGAGTGTGCTAGGCAGCTAGGCGGTAAGAATGTTCTGAAAATCCGCACCAAAGGGTGTAGCCTAGTGGCAATGAATTGGGATAAGAACCTTGAGGTTATGGGTTCAAATTCCAGTAGAGGAAATAACACTAGATGACTACTTCACATTTGTCCAGGCCCTTTGGACAAAGTTACCCATACCTGTATTGGTTCGAGGTAGCATGTACCCTATGGACTTAGTTAGTTGAGGTGCGGTAGCAACCCCATGTTTGTGCAAGCTGGCTTGAACACCACGGTTATAAAAAAAATGTTTTGGAAATCCCGTTGAGTTTACTACTACTTTTATACCACAATATAATTTGTTATGATGATTTATGTCTTGGATTTGATTTTTGCATCTCACTTCTAATTTTACCTATACCTTCTTCTATATAAGCCCCTCCAATTTAAACTATTATTAAATCAAAGGATAACAGTGCATTAGCTCTTTACATAGAACTATAAACTTTTATGGGCCAATAAATTGCTATATTAGCCTAAATAACCAATCCGACAGTTGATTGAAATTAAGTCCTCCAAAGGATACCTGAATTACCTAGTGCATAGATATCATCAATTTGTGGAAAGCTGCCGAGTTTGCTATTTACTACTGAACTTAAACCAAAATTCGCAGATGGGTAAGCTTCCCAGTGTCAACTTCGAATACTTATTCCAAATTACTACTGCATTATTTTCCTGACATGAATACAATTCGTGATTTTCTAGGGACTAGCGGATCAGGATAATGCTCAAAATCAATTTCACAAAATGAAATTTAGAGGTGATCAGAGAGCATAGATTAGTCAATTAGCTTAGGCAAAACATGACTAACAAAAGCATCAACCTCAAGGTTCCAATGGAATTCCAGTTATCAGATCAACATTATAGCTGAGAAACTTACTGGTTACCAAAAGCGGAACAGCAGCCACACGGCCAATTGTTAAAATCGTGGGCAATGTGAGCAACTTTTCAGACTTGGACGGTATAGGCAGAGATAGTTTTTCACGGCGGAGATCCTCCTCCTTGTGATCAGGTGTGGGTCCCATCTGAGTAGTAGAAATACTTCTTACAGCATATCCGTGACCTAAACGCCCTAGGAATTTTCGACGGGAAGGGGAATCACCGTACGGCGGAATATACAAAGAGTAGCGCGTGTGAGCGGCAGCGGCGGCGATGGAGGAGTTAGAAATGCCGGTGCCGGTGACGGAGGAAAAAGAGCGAAACCAATTATAGGGCTTGTGAGAACTATAATAAATAGAGGCAACAGCGTTGAGTTTGAGAGTTCCGGGCATGTTGTATAATTACGCAACAGCTGCTTTTTAGGTTGGTTAGTAGGTGAGGAGAATATGGCTTTTTATTGCAGTAAGTAAAGTTAAGAGTTGAGCTGTCAATAATATTAGACTTAAGTCATCAGCAGCCCCTTAAAGTTGTCCGCATAATTCACTTAGACACCTTAACTAAGACTAATACCTATTGAACACTTTTACCAATTCAAAAATTGTTCCTATTAGGCATTTTTTGATAATCAACAAAATATATGAAGAGTGTGTGATACACTTGCGGTGACGTGGCAAAACGACTAATTAAAAAATAACCTGTGACACTGGGCCCCGAAAATTATATATAAAAAAAAATTGTTTAAAATTATTTCAAACACTTTTTATATCTAATTTTTTTAAAAAGAAAAATAAAAAAATAAAAATGTCAACCGCACCCCTACCCAACCCCCTTTCATCTTCATCTTCTTCCCAAAACACATTCTTTCTCAAATCACAAAACCTAATTCTTTTCAAATAACTTGAAGATTAACTTTTAAAAATATATATATATATACATTTTCATACTAAGAGTGAAGAAGAAAGAAAATTTTGCCGGCGGTTATTCATTTCTACATCGATGACAAAATGAAATTGATAGCTCAAAAATTAATTCTTTCAAATTTTTGAATGTCATTTTTGATAAATTTAATGGGTTTATATATGAATTTGAGTAAAAATCTTTGTTCGAAAATTGTGATAAACAAATATCGGCTAACTTTTTTTATACGAAAAAATCATTTATCTTCTTTCTTCTTCTTCATATTTGTTCCTTATTTTTATGAGATTTGAAATAAATCATACGAAGTAAGTCTTACTTTCTTTCAAATCTGAATCTTCATAGTTAATTTCATTTATCTTCATATTTGGAAGAAATAATATTCCTTTTTTTATAAAAAAAGAAAGAAAAACAATGAACTACAATGAAGAAAGTTTTGCAAACTAAAGTATGAAGAAGATGATAGGTACTGTAGGGAGTGGGGTCCTTTTTTGAAAAAAGTGTAAATAAAAGTAGAAAAATGTTTTAAAGTTAATTATAATGCCAAGTGTCAATAAAAGAAGAAAAAATGTAAAAAAATAATCAAAAAGACACTATTTTGAATCTTTTCACGCGCTTCAGGGAAGTGCAAAACACATTTTTTGCCATATCAGCGTTTTGTGTTTAATAGATACATGTTTTGAACAATTTAGGTGTTCAATAGGTACAAGTCTTAGTTGAGGTGTCTAAGTGAATTATGCGGACAACTTTAAGGGGCGGTCGATGACTTAAGCCATAATACTAACATCATTTATTTTCTTCCAATTGACGAATGGGGTGGGGACAGGATTGGGGGATATCCTGCTTCACCACCTCTGCTTTTTAACTCATATTTCTAATTTCTAACAACCCAAAAAAAAAAAAGTAGTCCATGTCCATACTTTGAACTAAAAATGTAGTAATATATGTGTTTTTGACAACTACTATTGAATTTATAATAGACGATATCAATAATTTTATTAAATATAATATAGATAGAAGAGGTATGTACGTCTATATATATATATATATGACCTAAGTCATCGACATACTCTTAAAGTTATCTGCATTATTCACTTAGACACCTGAACTCAAGCTTGTACCTATTGAACACCTCTACCCTTTCAAATTTGAACCATTTGAACATTTTTTAGACAATCAGCTAAAACTATAAAATGAGTGAAATACATTCGCGGTGACGTGACAATTTGACAAATTAAATAATAACATGTGTAATTTAGATCAAAAAATTATTTTAAAATATATTATAATGTTAAGGAAAAAGAAAATTATTTACTATTAAAAAAATTAAAAATAATCTCTAATTCCGACAGACCGATCGACTACCACCCAATCCCTTCCCCGCTCTCCCACCACCATATCCTGTCCATGGACATCCATTCCAACTCTTCAATATTGTTCAAAAACTCTGGCGGCCCTGAAATCTCCAATATTTTCAAGCATTAATGCATCAAACTGCACTTCACATAGTAACATGAAAAAAGATGTAACTTTCTTATTGTCCTATCCATTAAGATTATTATTTTGTTGCTTCAATGGTAAAAAGAAAAGTAAATTAGAGAAATTTACTTCGAATAAAGCATCAAGGACAAACGGAAGAGCTCGGAAAATGAAGAAAGGTTAGAGTTAAAATAGGATTTGTAACGATTATGTGGAACTTGACCATTTTCGTCGTCGTCGGACTTGTACTAGGTTCTTGTTCTTCTTTCTCCGGCGAGTAGTAGCCTTGTATGAGTGACAAATTCATCGTCACCAACCGGTAGGATCCGAATAAGCCGTTCGAGTTCCTTTTGCCCCACCATAAGTCTACAAAATAAGAGTTAAGTTGCAAATTTGTAAATTTGTTTGCTTCAATAAATCAACAATATGGAAAAGATTCAAACAAAAAGGGAAAAAAGAAGGAATTTTTTTAAATCATTCTAGATTTGAAGAAAAAAACAAACAATTAGCGGCTTTAATGGCAAAGGTGGTGGTGGTTCCTCAAAAGAAGAGGAAGAAATGAATGTGATGGCGTGATAATGAAAAATATGAAATAAAATAAAATGATATGATGGCTGGATAAAAAGCGGAAGAAGAAGAAGAGTATTACTGGTATATGATTCCGGCAACGATGGTGGTTGTTGCTTGGTGGTAAGGTGGAGGAATAATGGCAGCAAACACAACGAAGAAGACTGGGATTTTTTTATTTAAACAAGTCTAATTTTAGATCCTTTCACGCGCTCATTGTCCGTGAGCCACACTCAAACTGCCATGTAGGCAGAAAATGTTCAAATGGTTCAAATTCACAAGAGTATAGGTGTTCAATAGGTACAAGCCTCAATTTAGGTGTCTATATGAATTATGTGGACAACTTTAAGTGTCTGTCGATGACTTAAGCCTATATATATGTATGTGTGATGACTGATGATGATATACACAAACGTACAATTTATTTCATAGAAAAAAAATGTTTGGTTAGTAATTAGCAGAATTTCAATAAAGTCATTAAGTTATTATTTTGAACTAAAAGAAATTAGAAACTTACGACAATTAGAAATTCATATAAAATACAAAATAAAGAAAACATACGGAAAAAATAATAATGCAACATTATTCTTACCATCTTAATCATTAAAAATAGAACAAATATACAAAATCAATGCACAATCTTCCTGGTTCTTATCGACATCCACTCCCACAAGTCAATTATCATTCAATAGTTTTCATCTTATTATTTAAGTCAAACCAACATGAATATGTAGAAAGCAGAACCACTTAAAAGGCTAAAGTGATCACTTCTACAAAGTCTTATAATGTCTCTATTTATATAATATAAAATACCAAATAACGTAATAAATATGAAGATTAATGTAATAACCCTTTAGGTCATTTCTATGTTATTGCTTTCTTTTAGTCATTTATAGCTTTCGAACACACAACCTTAAGAAAGTTTTGTAACCCCTTAACCACTAGACTAAAAGGGTGTTTGAATTGACTTAATTAGGGGTCGTTTGGTAAAGTATATTAGCAAAAATAATGCATGCATTAATTATATGTATTAGTAATCCCTTGTTTGGTGCATTTTTTCATGCTATGTATAACTAATGCTTGCATTAGCTATACACTCTACTGTGTATTGAGGAGTGTATTACTAATACCTAGAAATCCATGGTATTAGTAATGCAAAGGATTTAATGCATGCATTAATATGGTTAAAGACTCAATTACCCCTCAAAAGTACTTTTACATCTTTTCCACCATAATTGTGAAGGATACTTTTGTAAATAAATATTTTTATATAATGCATATTATTTTTAATACACCAAACCAAACAATGCATAAGAAATAATATATGCATATAACTAATACATGCATTACTAATACACTCTATTGGGTATTATTTTTATACACTCTAGCAAACAAAAAAGTTTGTCAGACCTACTTTTAAGTCAGTTTTTGAAAAGATCTATCTTTCTCTAGTGCATGTTAGTGTGCACTAACTTGCACCTCGGTGGAAATTGGGAGGCACAACCATGCAGAGAAGCACAAAGACATCACGAGGAAGAGATACTTCATGGTCTTACTACTAGCTCCACTAGTGAAGAACCATAGACAGCAAAGCAGATGTATGAGCCACTTCCGACCACACCAGAAGGAGCAACTCTTATATCGGAGGTGAAATCAATCCAGGATAAGGGGAAAACTGCTAGGGAGGAATACTGGCCGGAATTATCGGAACAAAAAGGAACTGGAGGTAGCACTCAACAATCCTTGTGAAAAATGAATGGAACAGTAACAATGGATAGATCTGAAATTAACACACAAAGGAAGCTGAATCTACCTGAAATAACACCTGAGAAACCATGGGTGAACCTGTTTACTACGAACCATATGGCTGCTACATGTATGAACCTAACTTACATAGCTCCGAAAATTGTCGAATGAGAGAAGGTAGTAGAAATCATGGTTGAGGATATAGATGAGGGTGATGTGAAATGGAAACCTTCAGTAGTAGTCTATATGGTGGGTGTGACACCATCAATAGGAGCCATGGAAAGATTCATTCTCATTCAAGGTAACTTTTCTAGTAAACCAGTGGTACTGTATCATTTTGATGATTACTTTGTAGTGAGGTCTGAAAATGGGGAAGAAAGGGATAGGTGTTCTGTTCATGACCCCATTATTTGCTACAAAGACCTGTCATTATGAAACCATGGGATCCATATTTCAACTTCAAAGAGGAAATATTCACTACAATCCCTTTGTGGATCAAGCTCCCAAACCTACCTCTCAATTGTTGGAACTTTGTTGTGCTTTCTTTGTATGCAGATGAATGTACAACACAAACAAGTAGAATCCCCTTTGCTCGAATACTTGTTGAAATGGACATAACAAGGACCCTACCAAAGGATCCAAAAGGGAGAGTCCTGGAACAACAAATATAGTATGAGTGGAAACCAGTTTTCTACCAGAAGTGCTTACAAATGGGACATTCTTGTTTAGCCAAATAGCAGCACCACCACCAAAGATAGTTCAGGTATAAGGGCAAAGAAAGAAAAGGAAACCTACAGTAGTGGAAGGAGAAGAACAGGATAAGGATAGAGGCCAACAGATTAACATCACAAATGCGCAACAGGGAATATGGCAAATTGTGAGGCATAGAGCAGCCATGAAAGGGTTAATGCAGTCTGAGTACACTAGGCTTGATGATACTACACCTAGTGAAACATCTGAGCACACACATCACCATGGTTGATTATGGGTGATTTTGATTCAATTTTGACACCAGAGGATATATAGACCCATTGGTAGCCAAGTACAAGTGGCAGAAATAAAAGACTTCAGAGATTGAATAACTAACAGTAACCTATCTAGCTTCATACAGTTGGGAGGCAATTTACATGGACTAATGGGCATGTGTTCAACAAGATTGATAGAACACTAGTTAATAATGAATGGGTAGTCAAAATACCACCATTACAAGTGATGGTGATGGAGCCTCTATCCTCAGATTACTCCTATATGAGTATAGTAGTGGAGACACAAAAATATATAAGGAAAAAACCATTTAGATTCTATAACTATTTAGCTCAACATTCTGATTTCCAAAGCAAAATACAATTAAGCTGGTAGAGACAAAATGGAGGAATGAAAGGGGTGTGTCAAAATTTAAAGTTTGTAAGGAGAGAAATGCAGCATCTAAACCAAAAGGAATATGTATGGGTCACACCCAAGGTCCAACAGTTCAGAAGAGATCTTCTAGCTAAATAGAGTCAAATGAGAAATACCCGTATCTCTCAGCATATGATAGATTAAAAGAAGGAGATAAGGGCACAACTGACCAAATGAAGTTTGATTGAAGAGGCTATATACAAGTAGAAGTCTCAAATGCAATGGCTCAAATTAGGTGACTCAAATACTGCATATTTATTTGCTAGTATGAAAGGTAGGAAAGCTCATAATCAAATCACTATGCTCACCAAGGAAGATGGTACAATCGTCAGGGATATAAATGCCATTAGCAGAGAAGTTGCAGGTTTTTATAAGGGGCTATTAGGACAAACAACTTCACCCATGCCAACCATTCAGCCATCAACAATAAGAGATGGACCTATGCTCACCAGATCACAACAACTTTCACTCATACAGCCTTTTACTGCTGATGATGTCCTAATAACACATAAAGGAATTGATGATAACAAAGCACCAGGAGGAGATGGTTTAATTCATATTTTTTAAACAAGCATGGTCAACAATAGGAGATGAGGTAACTACTGCTGTATTACAATTTTTCATACAAATGAGATGGTTGACCCTCTGATTCCAAAAGTACAACACCCTAGCTCCATTAGAGAATATAGACCTATTTCCTGTTGTACCACTATATACAAGATAATATCTAAAATGCTCACACATAGATTACAAGTTGTAAGTAATTATCTTGTGGATCCTAGTTAGGCTGCTTTTGTACCTGGAAGAATGCTGAATGATAATATGATACTAAGTCATGAGCTAGTTAAAGGGTATGGAAGGAAAGGGATTTCACCTAGATGCATGTTTAAAATTGATATGCAGAAGTCTTATGACTTGAAGAGGTACTAGCTGGTATGCATGTCCCTACAAAGTTTATAACATGGATCATGATTTGTGTTAAGACAGTCTCCTATTCTATAATGATAAATGGGTGTCCTAGAGGCGCTTCCAGGCAAAAGGAGGGTTAAGACAAGGGGATCTTTTATTCCCCTATATTTTTGTCCTGGCCATGGAGTATTTCACTAGACTATTGAAATCAGTGAGGCTGAAAGCAAATTCAAGTTCCATCCGAGATGCCATAAGCAACATATCATACAACTGAGTTTTGCTAATGAACTCATTTTGTTCAGCAGAGGAGATGTCCAATCAATTGTCCTCATGTATGAATGTTTTCAGCAGTTCTCTAAAGTATCCGGTTTAATAGCAAATCAGGCCAAAAGTTATGTGTTTTTTTGTGGAGTCTCAGAACAAACTCAACAGCAGATACTGCAGCATACAGGTTTCACAAAAGGCTTTTTACCTTTTAGGTATCTTGGAGTTCTTCTAAGCTCCAAAAATATGCTAGTAGGACAATGCCAACCACTTCTAGATAGGATTATGGGAAGGATCAACACATGGATAGTGAATTTCCTATCTTATGTAGAGAGGCTCTAATTGGTACAGAGTATACTAACATCCATTCAAGCATTTTGGGCACAAATATTTCTCCTTCCAAAAAAAAGTGTTGCAGTAGGTAGAAACTATATGCAAAAGATTTATATGGAATGGTGATACTCAAGCTAAAGGGAAAGCTCTTGTAGCATGGGAAACAATTTGCTACCTAAAGGTTGTTGGTAGCCTGAATATTATAGATGTGCATATGTGGAACAAAGCAGCAATACTCAAATATTTTTGGAACTTATCTAAGAAAAAGATAAACTATGGATTGTCTAGGTCCATACTTACTACATTAAAGATAGGAAACCAAAGGAAGAACAAGCTAAACAAGCTTCTTGGATTGTGAGGAAAATTCTCCAAGCAGGTCATTGGATATCAGAAGCTGGCTTACAACTGATGGAGGTTATGGGGGCGCATACATTTAGCATTAAGGATATGTACAAAAAGCTTAGAGGGGAATTCAACAAGGTGCCATGGAGACGTATGATATGCAATAATCAAGGCAATCATAAATGGACATTCATTCTATACTTGGCTATACAAAGGAGACTATACCAAAGACAGGCTAGACAAATGGGGGATACACACTGATTTAGTTTGCTCACTGTGCAATGCAGAACCTGAAACACACCAACACCTTTTTTTCACTTGTAGTGTGTCAAATGTGATTTGGCAAAAATTACTTCAATGGCTATCAGTTAATAGGAGCAGTGCGGGGTGTAATGAAAAGATAGAATGGGCTATAATGCATATTGATAGGAAAACAATAAAAGTTAAAGTGTATACAATGACACTAGCAATAACTATCTATTACATCTGGAAATAGAGGAACTACAAAACATTTTAGAAAAAAGAGAGAAACATAGAGTCAAATCAACCCACTTCTCAACCGCCCACGTGTATGTCTGAGTCAGTGTTGATAGTCGCCTTCATTGAGTTAGGTTAGTGTGCTTTGCATGCTTTTCTCAAAGGTCATATTGAAGCTCGCCGGTCAAGAAGTTGCATTTCGCTAGTGTAACTTTGTTCGAGTGGCTTGGTCCTCTGACAAGGACATCTCTTTCTCTACTTTAGTCCTAAAGTCCATTAGACTAAGCAGATCATCAAGGAGATTCATTATAGAAGCAGTATGACTCCTAGACTGCTAGTGCAATGCATATATTAGATTTATATACTAGACTGGCTAGTGCAATGCATAAATTAGATTTTTATACTAAAATTTAACATCTATATACGATGTAATTTGTCGGTGAATGGGTGTCACTTGACACCCCTTTTCCAAGGGTGGGTCTGCCCCTGCTTATAGTGACCCCAAGTCATTTATGACTTATTAAAAATGACACTTCGGTCACTTGGTCATTTATTTAGATTTTGTGTAAGTTTTGTGTTTTGAAGCTTCTAAAACTTGAACGGTTGAATTCGATCAAAAGTATAGGAAGACACCTTCAGAATGCAATTTTGATGGTTCCGTTAGCTCTAAAAAGTTAAGTTTAGTTTAGAAAAACCTTTCGTATGAACCTCGAGGCTTTTGGCCTAATCTCGAGCCCTCTTATGGAAATTGAGTTAAAATGGGGCTTGGGTGTGTGATGTAAGGCGAAAAATAAATATTTTTAATCATTATTTGTCTCACATTTAATATTATATTTTTCCTTTTTAGCATGGATTTTATGGATTGTGCTTAATAATATATTTTATTTGTAGGATTAAATTGGTGTGAAGTTGAAGAAATTTGAGCTAAAATGAACTAAAGATGGAAGATTATAGAAGGAAAATCAAGCAGACAACTTAATTGATTAAATTAAATATTATATTAATATTTATATGTATAGAAAATATCGACAGAAATCAACAATTAAAATTAGAATGGAATTGGTCTTGCTGCCACGTGTTAATCACAGAAGGCAAAACGACACAAATCCTTTGAGGTGGTTTTGGTTTCCCAATTTGTTTTGGAGTATATTATTTTATTTAGGGTTTCCTACATCTATAAATAGTCCATAAGAATAATTAACGGGTAGATACTTGAATATACTTTGGAGAAAAAAGTGATTATACTTTTGAGGGTTATTTTCTTCATTTTCTTTTCTTAGGCATTAGTAGCTAAAGCCCCTTGTTCTAGGGTTGTGGCTATGGGATGATTGCATATTATTGATTTTGATGGATTTATATTGGTTATCATTT
>JAJOOS010007771.1:0-21959 GCA_029582725.1 Solanum chiquidenum
TCTGGGATTCGACAACTGCAACGTATAGGTGTTGGGCTAATACTTTCAATAGTATCTATGGCAGTGTCTGCAGTTGTAGAAAGTCGCCGGAAATCAGTTGCCATTGAGCATAACATGGTTGACTCAGCCAGTCAATTACCTATGAGTGTGTTCTGGCTTGGATTTCAATTTGTAATATTTGCAACAGCTGAAATACTTACATTGGTAGGGCTGTTGGATTTCTTCTATGCAGAGAGCACATCAGGCATGAAATCACTGAGTATGGCCATTACTTGGTGTTCACTGGCATTCGGGTACTTCACAAGCTCAGTAGTGGTGAGTGTAATTAACAAGGTGAGTGGTGGCTGGTTAGCTAATAACAACTTGAACAGAGACAAGCTCGACTACTTCTACTGGTTGCTCGCAGCAGTCAGTGTGCTGAACTTTGGCTTCTACTTACTATGTGCTTCTTGGTACAAGTATAAGAAGCCAGAACTGAACCAAGAAGGTCCTATCTCTGATGAGAAGCCTAAGGGAAAAACTGAAATGTGTGTTGTTTAGAATATATGAATGTTCGACCTAAATTATGTCATATAATAATAAAATGTCATTGTGAACATATTACATTGTCCAAGTAATCCTTCTTCACTGGCCCTTTAACACATACAAATAGAATCATAAAACTCATTAGAGAATCAGAACACGTAATGGCTAATACAGCCCCTAAGGGGCTAACTCAGGATCAGCTTGTCAATGCTCTCTTTGTTGCTAATGATGTTTGTATAAAGATTCAGATGAGAATGCAAAAGGATGATTCTATTAAATCTGGCAGCAAGCTTTTAAATACAAACTAAGCAACTAACTGAACCTAAAGTGCAGGCCACTATCTGCACATTATCTACCACTAACAACTAACTATCCTAAATATGCTCCAACCATCAAGAGACTTATTCAACCTATAAAATATAGTACCAAGAGATAAATAAGGATAGTTAATACACCCCCTCAAGTAAAGCAAGGTGTAACAATGCCTAACTTGGAACGACACCTAGTAAAGGCCGACTTAGGCAGTGGCTTAGTGAAGGTATCAGCAAGTTGATCACAAGCATGAGCATGAGTAACATTAACTCGATGAGCTTGAACCTGGTCACGGACATATGCAAAATCTACAGCAACATGTTTCATACGGGTATGGAACACTGGATTGTGAGATAAGTAAGTAACTCCAACATTGTCACAGTAGATTGTTGGCGTCTTCGAGATGCTGACATGTAACTCATGAAGTAAGTTCCGCACCCACGTGATCTCTGCAAGTGCATTGGCGACTGATTTGTACTCTGCCTCAGTAGACGAGCGAGCCACTGCACGCTGCTTCTTCAATGACCAACTGACTGGATTAGGTCCAAAGAAAAGTATGTAACCTGATGTAGAAATTCTGTCATTCGAATCGCCAGCCCAGTCAGCATCAGCATACATATACAAATTTGAGTCAGAGCTGCGAACGATGTGAAGGCCCGAACTTGCGGTTTCTTTGAGATACCGTAGTACTCTTTTTACTGCTTTCCAATGCTCATCAGTTGGAGTGTGCATAAATTGCGACAATTTATTGACTGCATAAGATATGTCAGGCCTAGTGAGGGACAAATACTACAATTTGCCAAGGGTGCGCCGGTAGCGCGTAGCATCAGTAGGTGGTGAGCCATCAACAACTCGAAGTGGTACACTAGAACACATGGGAGTGGAAACACCTTTACAATTGTCCATGTCCAGTTCGGAAAGAATTTCTAGAATGTATTTGGATTGAGAAAGAATGAGGCCATTTGGTACTCGCTTAACATCAACACCTAGGAAGTAGTTGGAAGATCCTTCAATGAAAATCTGTCCGCCAAGGAACTGATGACAAATTTAATCACCTGTGGCTGGTTGCCAGTGATTATGATGTCATCAACATAGACAAGCACATAAATGACTACAGCCAGCTGCTGCCAGACAAATAAAAGATTGTCAGATTCTGTTCTGACAAATTACATTTTCAGCAAATGTGCATACCAAACCCGAGGGGATTGTTTGAGGCCATAGATAGCTTTTTTTCAGTTTGCAGGCATCTGTTGGAAATGGGGGATTAATAAAGCCTCGGGGTTGAGACATAAAAACTTCTTCATCCAACTCTCCGTGTAGGAAAGCATTATTGACATCAAGTTGATGGATTGGCCAATTGTGTTGCACAGCTATAGATAGCACCAATCTTACAGTTGTCGGTTTGACAGCAGGCTAAACGTCTCATGAAAATCTAAGCCAGGGCGCTGCGTGAACCCTTTGGAAACTAGACGGGCTTTGTAACGGTCTATAGAACCATCTGCTCTTTTCTTGATCCTGTACAACCACTTGCAGTCCACAACATTTTTTGACGTGTCTCGCGGCACGAGTTCCCAAGTTTGATTTCTTATTAAAGCATCATATTCGACTTTCATTGCTTCTCTCCACTCTTCATGTTTATGAGCCTGTTTGAAAGTTACTGGCGTAGGAGTCAAATGGGTCAGAAAAGAAAGCTTTTTGTTAGGCTTGAAGCTACTATTTTGGGATCGAGTTATAATTCGATTCAAGGATGATGGTGGAATCGGGGCAGCAGGTGGTGATGAAGAGGTATGTATTGCTGGTTGTGTGGGATGTAAACCTTGTTGGGGCGGCAAGGGTGGAGGAGGGGATTTTGTGGTGGTTGGGTTTGGGAGATGGGATTGCAGGTTGCTGGCTGCTATTTTGCGTCGCTGGTATGTGAGCAAAGGCTTATATGGAGCAGGGTCAGGCGGAAGAGAAGGGGCAGGAATGTGAGTAGAAGAAGAAACAGGAAGTTGTGAATTACCTGATGTCTCGGGAGCTGCTAGTACTTGGCCGTGTCTGTTAGAGTGAGCATCGCCAGGGGAAAAGGTTGTATTGTTAGAGTTAGACTCTACATGGACTGGAAGAAGAGATGGAATAGAGAGAAGAGGAGTTAGAATTGTAGTTGGACTGTCCTCTTTGGGATCAATAACTTCCCAGTTTAATTGGGAAGTATATTTTCGTAGATGGATGAACATTTGTTGAAAAGGAAATTCTTTTTCAAAAAATTGAACATCACAACTTATGAAAATTTTGGACTGGATGGGGTCAAAACAAATGTGAGCATGGTGAGTCTGATAGATACCCAAATACACGCACGGGGTGGACCAGGGTTCAAGTTTATTTTTGGTATAAGGTTTAAGCCAAGGATAACAGAGGCAACCAAAAACTTTTAGGGCGTTATAGTCAGGTGATTGACCAAATAACATTTGGTAGGGTGACTCACTATTGAGGATGGGAGTGGGAAGTCGGTTAATAAGGTAGACAGCATAGTAACAGGCAAAGGACCATAGATCAGGGGGTAAGGATGCCTCATGAAGAAGGGTTTTAGCAGTTTCAAGAATATGACGATCTCGATGTTCAGCTATGGCAACACGCTGGGGTGTGTAGGGAGGGGAAAGTTAGTGTTCAATGCCATGTTTCTGAAGATAGGGTTGAAGACCAATGAACTCACCCCTTCCATCTGTATAAATGGAAGAAATTTTTGTTTTGAAGAAAATTTCAACTAAAGGATGAAACTTCGAAAAAATTGACGCCACCTCACCTTTATTTTTAAGAGTATACAACCAAGTATATTTGATGTATTGATAAAAAAAATGCAATAATGTAACTTCTTGTCAAGTGATAAAATGGGTGATGGTCCCCATAAATCACTAAAGATAATTTGGAGAGGAAAATTACTGGACAAAGTGAGTCGTTTGAATGGTAAACAATGCGCTTTATTAGAAGAACAAGCATTACAAAGTTCAAACTTTTCTTTGCTAGAAACAACAGGTAAAGAAAATTTCTTCAAAATAAAATTTAAAATGGTAGAGTGGGGATGACCCAATCGACAATGCCAGAGTTGAAAGGGGGCTTTTGTGGAGGCAAGGTTAATAAATGGTTTCTTGGATTGAAGATGCGGCCACTCATACAGTCCATTTTTATTCCGGCCTTGTACCAACGGCTTTAGAGTATGCAAGTCCTTCACAACAAATGTAAAACAAAAAAATTCAGCAGATGTGAGGTTATCTTAACAAAACTTAGCAACAGAAATGAGATTATTTTTAATGGATGGGGCATAAAGTGTGTCAGAAAGCTTAAAAGCAGTTTTGGATGCCTGAATGAGAGTTGAACCAGTATGAGTGATAGGAATGGTTTTACCGTCACCCATGGAGATTTCTTCCGTTCCTGTATACTCTTCAAGATTGTGGGGTTTAGTAGTGACATGGTGAGTTGCACCAGAGTCTAGAACCCAAGAGTTTCCAGACGATTGTAGGTCAGATTCAAAGTTAACCTTAGCTTCAAAATGATTGTGCGACTTGAAGCGACATACATCTGATGTGTGACCAAACTTTTGGCCAATTGACATTTGACAGATTGCTGAAATTGTCTCTTGTTTTGTTGATTGTTGGAATCCGATTGCGGATTATTGGAATTTCATTGTCGAGACTGAGATGGTTTCCGTTATTGATTGTTGAAGCGAGAATTATTCCTATTGAATTGCGGAGGTGTGTTGGACTTCTGGACAACAACAATTGTGATCATAGATGATGGTTTTTTCAGATCTTGATGTTTGAGGAAAAGCTCATGATCTGTGAGCTAGTCAAACTCAAGGAAGAGTCTTGTGCGCGTATTGCAGCAGAGATTTCACGGTACTCAGGGCCAAGACCACTTAAAATTTTGACAATAAGTTCATCGTCATTGACAGGTGAACCAGTAACTTTGAGAGCATCAGAGAGGGAACGAACTCCTGTAAGTATTATGCAATGGTTTTAGAAGCCTTCTTGGTATTTTGCAATTGATCTCGCAAGCTAAAGAAGCGAGTATGACTTTTGTTGGCATAGGCAATGTGAAGAAGTTCCCACGCTTTGTTAGCAGATGTTGTTGCGGCAACAGTTGGAGCAATGGTAGGATCGACCGATGCCATCATTGTTTGTTGGATCAATTGATCTTGAGAGAACCAAATCTGATAATTAGGATTTGGTACAGTAAGATTATTTTGGATAATCGTGGGGGATGGAGTTGTTGTGGTTCCATCAAGATGCCCCATGAGTTGATGCCCGTTTAGTAGCATCACAAGTTGTGCTTTCCAGGTTGAAAAGTTGAGGTTACCTTGTAGCTTAAGAGGTAACTGAGCAACAGGGTTAAATTGCACCACATGAGTGGTGGCAGAAACTGTAGAACTATTGGCAGCAGTAGCATCAATAACTGGAGCCATAGATGAGCAAGCTTTAAAAGAAATAGATGGATCTAACTCGGTGAAGCTTATAATGCTCTGATACCATATAAAGATTCAGATGAGAATGCAAAGGATGATTCTATTAAATCTGGCAGCAAGCTTTTAAATACAAACTAAGCAACTAACTGAACCTAAAGTGCAGGCCACTATTTGCTCATTATCTACCACTAGCAACTAACTATCCTAAATATGCTCCAACCATCAGGAGACTTATGCAACCTATAAAATATAGTAACAAGAGATAAATAAGGATAGTTAATAGTTTGGATCGACCAAACACTTCCTTTCAAGCATTCTTTCAAACAGGTTGTGGGTAATGTAGTGTATGTTTTAACCTGCAATTTCCTATTCAGCACATATTTTTTCAGACATGTTGTGCATAATGTTAGTCAAAGTTATCTTTATTCTCATGTTGACTTATGTTTCATATTTCAGGGATTACGCCTCACTCCGTGCTACACAAAATCCCTCGTCTTGTGCCCCCAACTTTTAAAAACGCTGCTAGTACACTCAACAAACTTTCCAAGTACAATTATCAGGGGTTGTTTAGTTTGAACACAAGTTATTTTGGAGTTAATTATCTAAGCTCGACTGTTTGGTTTGTGGTATTAAAAATAAATATAATATATAAAATGCCCTTTCAACTTGATCTCAGTTGACATCTATGACCTGGAACTTTAGGTGTGCGCAAGTAGACACTTAAACTTGGTCCCTTGTTATATTTCATCATCATTTTCGTTCAATTAATGATAATCAAACATGAGTTTTATCGTGCCATTTAGATTAGAAAAATGTTTGATTTTCTTTTACTTTTTGTGTTTTGCTTTTTCCTTTGACGTTTCTTCCTTTTTCTCTTTTTTCTCTTTTTTTGCTGAGTGCGTGGATATTATTTTTAAAAGATAAGATATTCAAAAAATTCAAAATAAATTGCTTCATGAAAGTTTCGTAACAATAATTTTGCATGAGAAAAAGAAGATTGAACAAAAGTAGAGGCTACCTAAAAAGTTCAACATTATTAGTAGTAGTTTATATTTATTTATTACAAGACATGAAGCTAACAGAAAACTACTCTCAAGTTGAGTTTGCCAAAACATAGATATGTATCTCAAAGTATTTGTCACATTTAAGTTTGGATTGCAAATAAGAATCTACAATAGAAATGGTAAGCTACCTTTGTAATTGTATGTTTTTAGCATATGAAATAACAGAATTGTATTTTCCAAAATTAAGAAATGTTTGGCTAAATAGTTTTATTTGATAATTATTGCAGGGAATTTGCAGAAATGTCAAGACTGGAAAAGAAACTTCAAAGCAAGGGGGAACTAGAGCAGCTCTTTTTGTCTATGGTAAGTATCTAATTGTTTAACTTTCTTGATAGGAGGGAGATTCAATTGAAGTCCTTTCGTCGAAAAAACTAATATATGTGATGATGGTTAGGGGTTAAAATTCCTGGCTCCGCCATTGATCTTTAACTTTGGAGTTCTGATATTCTTACATCTGATCATGCAGTTGTGGCGGGGATCAATACCATGGCTTTCATTTCAAATGGTGTGAGCCTGGTGACTTACTTCTATGGGTATATGAACTTCAGCTTAACAAAATCTGCCAATACTGTCACAAACTTCATGGGAACAGCATTCTTACTCTCATTATTTGGAGCCTTTCTCTCAGATACTTACTTCTCTAGATTCAAGACTTGTGTTCTGTTTGGCATCATTAAAGTTTTGGTACTTGTTTATTTTTACATCTTGGTTATGCAAGAAAACAAATTATATGTCCATGCAGGATCAAGAATTGATTTTGATAATTCTTTCAATCTTAGGGATTTGCACTACTAGCAGTTCAAGCACATTTCAGTCAACTGAGACCATTTCCCTGCAAGGATGTACCTTTAAGCCAAAACGATCTATGTGAATCTGCAAATAGAGGTCAATTGACACTCTTGTATGGAGGTGTTTATCTGATAGCACTTGGAAACAGTGGAGTAAAAGCGGCTTTGCCATCATTGGGTGCTGATCAATTTGATGAAAAGGATCCCAAAGGGGCTGCTAAGCTATCAAGTTACTTCAATTGGCTACTGTTCTACAACACCGTTGGAGCCATACTTGGCGTTACAGTTATAGTCTGGATAAGTGACAATCAGGGATGGGATTGGTCATTTGGTGTCTGCTCTGTAGCAGTTGGTTTGTCAATCCTGTTCTTGACCATGGGAAAACAGTTTTACAGATGCAATGTTCCTAAAGGAAGCCCTCTGATGCGCATTTCACAGGTTCTTGTTGCAGCTTTTAGAAACAGAAATCTCCCACTACCACAGAACAAAGATGATTTACATCAGATCACAAGTGGAGAACCTGAAAATGGAACTGAGATTCTTCAAAGGACTGATCAATTCAAGTACTTAATAACACCTTTTTAAGTTTTAGTTTCTTGTTGGCATATTGCTTTACTTAACCAAATTCCCATAATATGTACAGATTTTTGGACAGGGCAGCCATACTGAGGAACAACCAAGAAGCATCTACAACGAGTGCCCATGGACCATGGAGCCTCTGTACTATCTCACAAGTTGAAGAAACAAAGATTGTAGTCAGAATGCTCCCAATTATACTGAGCACCGTCTTCATGAACACTTGTATGGCTCAATTCCAGACCTTCAGTATCCAACAAAGCATGACAATGAACAGGAAAATCCAAAACTTTGAAATCCCAGGGCCTTCCATACCTGTAATTCCTCAATTGTTCCAACTCTTCCTGATCCCAGTCTATGATCGTATCTTTGTTCCAATAGCAAGAAAATTCACGGGGATCCCTTCTGGGATTCGACAACTTCAACGAATAGGTGTTGGACAAGTACTTTCAGCAGTTTCTATGGCAGTGGCTGCAGTTGTAGAAAGTCACAGGAAATCAATTTCCATTAAGCATAACATGGTTGACTCAGCCAGTCCATTACCTATGAGCGTGTTCTGGCTTGGATGCCAATTTGTAATATCTGCAATGGCTCAAATATTTTCATTGGTGGGATTGATGAATTTCTTCTATGCAGAGTGCACATCAGGCATGAAATCACTGAGCATGGCCATTTCTTGCTCTTCGCTGGCATTTGGCTACTTCACAAGCTCAGTAGTGGTGAGTGTAATTAACAAGGTGAGTGGTGGCTGGTTATCTAATAACAACTTGAACACAGACAAGCTCGACTACTTCTATTGGTTGCTAGCAGGAGTCAGTGTGCTGAACTTTGGTTTCTACTTACTATGCGCTTCTTGGTACAAGTATAAGAAGCCAGAACTGAAGCAAGAAGATCCTATCACTGATGAGAAGGCCAAGGGAATTACTGATGCTTGACCCAAATTATGTCATATAATAATATTGTGGTTGTGAACATATTACATATAGTCCAAGTAGTCCTGCATCAGTGGTTTTAGTTGATCAAATATTCCAAGGTGCAAACCATATCTATAGGAGAAGAAATCCTGGCATGAAAGTTTGAGACTTGAATTGTTAATTGATGCAAGTACCCTGTTGCAGCAGAATGTAATACATTCCAACCATTCTAATCTATCCAATGCTAAACCACTCCTTGCTATATTTAGTTTTGAATTTCTTGTTACTTAGTTGCCATTTACACTGAAAGAACTTGATCTTACAATGTATTTCTTCTTCTTCTGTTTCCCCATTTTGAAATACCAGAACTAGGACAAAGTAGCTAAGTTAAACTTTAAGTAATTAACTGGTCATAAAAGAATAAGCACTGTGACAAAGTAGATTGTGTCGGCAATCCCACAGACAAAGCAAACGTGTTAGAAATCAAGGGTACTTGGACAGTTAACATCCTGAATTGCATACTTTAAAATCTGGGTTTTCTACTGACAGAATTTAAGTTCTCGCACATAAATAAGCAGCATCACATCCTCATCTGCTAGTAACCCAGGATGAATGGAGCAAGCACCAGATCATGATGCAAGACCCTGTTAACTGGACCACAAGCCAATTGCAGACGCTCAAAGACACGTTGGCTCTATCCTAAGGGGCAATCCCTCCCACTCCCTCAAAAGATAGGTTAGAGAGCACAAATTAAAGGCTAGTAGAGCAAGGATTATCTGATGTGAACTTGGGACATAGGTAAAGAGGAGACCTACCATTTTAGAGGTTCCTTTAGCTAGTTCATGTAATTAGGGAAATTCACATGAACCTCTTAATCCAAGCATTCCTTTAGTGCATTTGGAGAGCAAGTGATAGCAGGGTAAAACTCATCTTCAATCTCGAATAATTGTCACTTCTTCAGATTTATAAAGCAGGGTAACTCATTCCTTTCCAGCCACTGTTTTTTAAATAGTTCCTTTCCAACGACTTTCAATATACAAAGGATATGATGTACAAATTAGGTAACCATTTTCAATTTTCACGGTAAGGAAGATAAGAATCTAAATTACAGCAGGCCAGGACTAGATATAAATTTCCCTACCATCTAACATCCAATGTTAAGGGCTCTGGTGGGACAAGAAAAGAAGAAATTTTGGTAAAGGACATATTTGACATCAAATTACTCCAAGACGATGAATCTACTTCAATAAAAGGTCTGACCTTCTTAATCAAACGTGGCTTCAAGATCTCTGCCTCAAACCTTGCTGTTACTTCAAACCATGAATGTTCAACAGCTGGCCTTGTTCTCCACTCCCCCAAAGTAGTCCAATATGTGTCGTTGTTTTGAATACCTCTTTCCACCTCTAACTGGAAGCGGAAAAGGGTCAAGTTTTTAACTTTCACTTTTATGAGATTGAAACGTGCAATTTCACTGGTTTTTCCACCTAGAAACCTCCTTAGAATTTTTTCCAGTAATGTTATCTTCTGGCTCAGAAAATCATTGTGCAAGCTCCACTTTCTGTAGATATGCCTTGTATAACATTTTTCAGAAAGCAACTTGATAGATCTTTTGCATACAGACGCAGTTTCAATTCTTAAGTCGGGGTTTCTGGTTATATAGGCAAGTACTGAAGCAGGTCCCCTTACATGTACGGGAAGTAATGGTATGCAGGACGATTGCGACATATATCTAAATTGACCACTTCCTGACTTGGTCAAAATGCTTCCATTTACTAATTTAAGCAAATCAGAGATGTTGAACATTGATATTTCATCAGCACCTTTAACTTCTACAGTAATGCCCTCACCAACAAGGATCTTTTTCAACCCAGTATAGGAAGAGTTCAGCTGTTAAAAAGGTAAACAACATAATGTTGTTAGCCCACCATGAAAACACATAATGATTAGTAAAATCTTACTTTCAGTGCTCGAATAGAACACATAAGGCATCAACTCATGACGAATCACATTAAAGCAACTAGCTGCGAACTAGCAAGAAGAGATCAAAGCACAAATCTATATCCATTTTAAGAGAATATGTCAAACATCAACATCCAAACAGGCTAGATATGTCAACATGTCCAGGCACAAAGAAAAGATTTTCTCTGTGATACAACATGATAATATTCATATAAACGAAGAAATATAATAGATAAAAGATCATTCACAGAGAACATACGCTACTTTGGCATTTTCTCCCTACTACAGTCAATACATTGAACAAATATATGATGCAACCACAAATTTGATGTTCTCTCCCTGTGAAAGAGTCGAAGTTCGAGAAAAGCTGCATCTAAAGAAGTTCCGTGCATATGCAGCAGCTCTGTTTTGGACTAAACTACATCAGCGTATAACAACTTCTGCCGATATAATTGCAGATTCCTTTCTAGAATCTGATATGTCAATTAAAACATCAAGTTGAGTTAGCACTCCATAAATTTGCTGAACCTAAGTACTTCCGGAGTTTTGGCCAGTAGTACATTGATATGCAAAGAGTTTTAAAAACTACATGGTGGGTTTGATTTAGCAAATGCAGAAATAAGCCTGGTGGACAAGTGTCATGGGAGAAGATTTGCTTCATCTAACTGTCTACTTCACCAGGCACTCCAATATAAGGATCAACAACCAAATATTACATCTTTAAGATAGTATAGTTACAACACAACCATAGTTTTGCAACCAATCTGAATGGATCTACGATTTCAAGTCAGCGACAGTTAAGTACCACTACTCATTTGTAACAGTGGGTGCAAGTTCACATTTTTATACTATACACATAGAACTACAGCAGTACAGCTGAACTGGGTGCTACCCACAACTCCTTTGTGATGACGGGTGAAGTCTTGGTGTGTGTATACATTTAAAAAAATTCAACCATATAGATAGAGCTTCTACCCACTACTCTTTCTGACTACGGATGCTGCCTTACTATGCATATGTATTTAAAAAAAATCAATTATATGCACACAACTCGAGCTGAAGTGGGTGCACCAGTAAATCCTTTCAGGTGTATTCAGCCAATTACATCCAAATATAAGACACAAATGCAGCTCAGGAAACAACATTAGATAGGAAGCAGAGACCATCTACAGGAAAACCATCTGATGTAACTTGCAAAATGTATTGCTACAAACAAAGGCAATATTAAAGGATTCGGGGAACATACGGGAAAGGTCAAGGAGAGGTAATCATTTCCAGTAGCGTATAATTCGAATGGCCCTTGGATTTTTAGGACATCAAGAGTGACCTTGGAACCAATCTCTTTAACCAAAGACTCGAAGTCGGATTCATTTTTGTTAGGAAAGTGAAAGCTTTTCCACTGAGATACTTCGTCTGCCATCATGAATACGAATTCCGTCTTCCCAATTCTGACCCGAAACTCATACTTCCTGAAAGTCCCAAACTTTGACTTCTTTACATCCAATTTGGAAACTCTCAAGTCCTGTAAATTCCATTTCTCTCTCTCAGCAATTCCCTTTAACACGTCCTGAATAACATATACAAATAGAACCATACATTAGAGAAACAGAACAAATAATAGTGTAATTAGTCAAAACCCATTAGAGAAACAGAGCAAATAACAGTAATTAAGCAAAACACATTAGAGAAACGGAACAAATAACAGTAATTAGTCAAAACCCATTAGAGAAACAGAGCAAATAACAGTAAATACACAAAACCCATTAGAGAATCTGAACAAATAACAGTAATTAGGCAAAACCCAGTTGAATAATTGAACAAAACCTCGAGAAATGAAGGAGGATTAGGTGAAGATTGGGGATATTCCTCGTAGTTGATTCTTGGATAAATGAAGTGAGAGATGTTGAAAGGCATGGTGGATGAAGTGGCAATTGAAACTGGAAATGGGGATAGAGTAAAAAGGACCAAAAAGAGTAGGAGAAAAATAGTTGTAGTAGAAGAAGGGAAATGGATCATTGTCGGTCTTTGAGTTTGCTCTGCAATGGCGATGGGATTAACAAGCTTTGCTTTTTCTGCAGAGAACAATTAGATCTGCACAGGGAGAAAGGAAAATGACTATTTGGGACACTGCAGTATATGATTGTACATCATGAATTATGCGTAGTGCCAAGTCAATATGTTTACGTATATGATTATTTTTATTATTATTATTGATGTGGCTCATTTAAGTTCATTTTGAATAAAAATACTTAAGTATTACGTAAACAAATTTCAAATGGATTTCAGAATCCTTTCTTTTTTTTTTGTTCTATACCTTTTTTCACGAAATCTTTTCATTTTTACACGTAAAGACTTTGAAATTGTTATTTCCATAAAAAAAAAAAAAAAAACTATTCAATATATGTTTGTATCCTATTTTTCATTAGATTTCATATCCCATCAAATATTGTCATTTTAAATTTGGGAAAACACATCAAATGCATCCTAAATTTGTTCCGAAGAATTAATTACACGCTTAAATTGAGTGAAGAGGTATAAGATCGGCACAATAGATTGATTGAGAGTGTCATCAACTTATCGTGCATTTGATGTCTACACAACCATTTTAGCATTCATATATTTGCCACACTCATCTTGTTGGACTGTTTGCATGACATTTTTAAGTTTGTAACATTACTGGTTTACAATCATTTTATAGAACTTTCGTTCCACTGTATTATAGCTCATTCATAGATATTGGAATAGCCAAAAAGATACAAGGGTAGCTCTAAGAAGCCAAGAAAACTCATCTCAAAAGGATGACAAATCTTGAGGCAATTCAAAACAATATATGCCACATCTTAAGGTTGTGCACTCGTAAGTTCACAACTTAACACTGAAGAAAATTGTTACATAGAGACCATACTTCATAATTCACTACATTCAGCACGAATACAAGCAAATATTAAACATGTTCAGCCACAGAATATTGTGTCATGATTTACAGCTGAAACTTTGTTGGGTCTATATAGACACCATCGTGTCTCCCCTAGTCTGGTTCTCCACTCCACGGTATAGGAGAAAGGAAAAATGTTCCAGTTCTTCAGATCATGACAACTGAGTCGCTAATTCCAATGATCAGCTTTATCTCTGAGACTTTCCACTACATAAAATTGCAGAAACACCCAATATAGGGCCCTTGAGAAAAACAATCACACAGGCGGATTAAGATAATCCATCCTCAAAGTTGGTTGTTCAAATTGTGGATCGAACAACAGCAGGTGGGATGGGAAAGATTATACAGCTGATCCAATGAGCCAGAAGGCAGCGAATGATCAGTAAAAGAATAAAGAGATGAAAGAAGTCAGTAGAACACCTCCATCTTAGACAGGGTCAAGAAACTGCAACTACTCTCTTCTCCATTACTGATCCATGCAGGGTGTCCGACACCCTGGATGGGGGCCAATATCTGAATACTGACCTACCGACAATGTTTGCAACGGGAAGTGGACCCCTGAGAAATTAGACAGTACAGATGAGATCAAAATTCTGCATAGAGATAAACAAACAAGAACACCAAATGATTTAAGGGTTCTTTTTTGCTATTACAACTATGAAGGGTTCCCATGGAGAACATGAGACACCACTGCCCCTTGGTTCTTATTGTTTCAACTTCCTAACCCACCATGGACAAGTGATCCCAATGGGATTATCACACTCACAAACAAGGGAATTTTTTAAATGTATTTAAAGGAAGGCCTGGTTTTAGGGGAGGGCAGAGACAGAAGACAAGGTTGAACATTACTACAGCAACTCTTCCTCAGCAGTGAATTGTTGCTTCTCTATTTAAAAAATAAACTAGATCGTTCAATGCTCACCAGTTGTGAGAATCATAGCTATTATTGCGATTGTCCCCCATCACGAACACATAGCCTTCAGGAACAAGCTATAAAATGACAAAGCAGTGTATTAGATTTTTGAAGAAATTACATCATATAGACATCATTGCATGTAGACAAAATATATGCATTACCACTGGTTCCATTTCATAGGCAAGGGGCTCTAAAATGAAATCTTCATCTTGAGCAACACCATTCAAAAACAGTTTACCCTCACGCACCTGCATAAAGTGTAAACCTTAAATAAGATAGCACACTTGACAAAGCTACTAGCAAAACATGGTAAGAGAAGAAGAACTTACTTCAACATAATCCCCAGCTAATGCAACAACTCTTTTAATGAAGACGTCTCCAGCACTACAACCAAAAATATGCTGCAAGATACAGAAAACTGCCTGTTGATAAATGCGTGTGCAGAGTAAAAATCTCGCACTACAAGCAATCCAGACAACTCTGGTTTACCTGAAGGATTGGTGGTGCTTTAAATATCACTATGTCTGAAATGTCAGGTTGCCGAAAAAAATATGAAACCTGAAATGCAACAGGAAGCATAATAATCAGTGAGAAGTGTAAAAAATCAGGACATAAAATCTTAATTTGCGTAGAATCCCAACATGTCAAAGTTTCACTAACAATTGCAGTAGACACATCTGTTGCATGAAAGGAATCAAGATATAAAGATAGAACTAATCATAAGCATAATGAGCTTTCTTTCCCCAATCAGGACAATTGGTTGCAACACTACTTGTACAACCCTCTCAACAAGGTTGGATGCAAGACAGACTTCATAATTAAAGAAATCAGCTCAATAAAAGATTGAATTTGCCAGAACACAATGGGCATTCATTCAACATTTCTGAAGTCCAAACAAAATCATTGATAACAAAAATGGAGAAGGAAGACATCAACCGTCTAACACAATTATTATGGTGCAAGGAAACTAAACGATGCTTTTGCAAAAACATTGATAGACCAAATAAACTAGTAAGCAATTAGGCTCGGGTTGGATAATATATTCAATCAATTGACTATGCTTCATATTTCAGTTAAAAAGTGCCATCAGATCAAATAATTCTAGTAAGACTCTGAAAACTGAATAGGAAAATACTAGATTATCAAGACACCAAATATCATGGTAACCATCAATCACATATTCAGGCCAGTTATTTGCCAATGAAAAACAGTAATATACTCAAGCTACTTGCCAGTATCTCTACGTCTTCAAGCTATATCAACAAACTTCAGCAAAAAGGAAGAATTAAATATACCTTTTCAGCCATTATACGGTCACCCTTATCCAGAGTAGGGGACATGGAAGCAGATGGAATTGATCTTGGCTCAGCCAAAGATGACTTAAACATTATGCTAACACTCAAAGCTGTAAAAGCAGCCTTTGCATCATCAGAGCAGATGTTCAACAACTTTGACACCCAACGGCTCTTGGAAACCTTCATTTCATTGGATAAAGGCTCCGACCGAACAAAACTTTCACTACACCTAGTTTCAGTCCCACCTTTATCCACCTCGGAACTCGCCGAGGACCCAATACTGGGCTCATTACAAGGAAGCCATTTCGAACCCTGAAGAAATGGAAGAAAGGAAGACGCCTTCAAAGGCGAAATCCCCAAAGCATTCATGGTACAAGACCCAGAAGAAGACCTCATCAGCGAAATCAATCCAACAACCAAAGGTGAATTCGAACTTCCGCCAAGAAGCTCAGAAGCAAACGACGAACACACTGAACTGGACGAAAACGACCGGGAAGAGTAAGTATTACTCACCGGCCGGGGTTTCGGTTTGGTCCGGCGGAAATCGGAGCAATTTGATTCGGGTTTTTGAGCTGGTGGATGGAAAATTCGAGATCGGACAGTACATTCGTGAAAAAACCTGCAACCCACGACTTTCGAAGAAGCCGATGAAGCTAGGTTTTGGGCTAGGTAGCCGGAATAGGTAACGGTGAACCGGATCGCCATAATGACAAATTGTAATAAACCGAGCAAGAAGTAGAGAATTGTGGGTTCGGAAACTAACGGGGAGAGTTGTAAAAACCTTACAAGAAGCGAAGAAATGCCATCGGGATCGATGAAATCAGAGAATTGGAGAAGAAATCGGTGAATTGAAAAGTTAGGTCAACGGTATGAGTATAAGAATTGAACCGTGAACTGAAAGAATCGGATCAAAATTAGGGTTTTTCAAAAGGGTATTAAGTGAACGGAAAAGGGCAATGATGATTTTGCTCTCGACGACGGCCGGCGAAAACTCGCCGGAGAAAAAGGGGAGGATATTCAGATGCCAGGAAAGTGAGAAGTCGAAAATTTTGTGAAGGGTTTCGGGTATAATAGTTGACGGCTATTTGTTGTGTGGAAAACTGCCCTTGTTTGTTACAATAACTACGAAAATACCACTCCCTCACTGCGGGTTGTCCACTTCTGTTTACTTTTATCCGGCGTTCAGGTAACTAATTTTTGTGAAACTTTATTATATTTGAATTAATTTTAATAAAATATAGTTGGATTATTTTGCTCTTATCATAATTTTTAGCTTGTTTTAGTCATCGTTCATTTAAAATAGCATAATACATAAGTTTCATAAATATTTTTAATTTTTTTTAAATTTTAATATTGACTTTATTCTCTTTACTCATTAACTAGTGATTTTAAAAGTTGACTTTTTATATTTTTTTGTTTTATTAAATAATCATTTCTATTTTTCTTGATTGTTTATGAAAAAAATATGTTGTTTATAAGTTCAAATTCAGTTATTTTATTAGAACAAATTGTTCTTTTATATATATATATATATATTATTCTCCCCATTCCCTCTTCTTTCAAGTAAAAATAAGTTGAGAAATCAATGAAATTTTTTATATAGATAATAATTTGGATTTTTATTTTTCTTTGAAATTCTTTTATTAATTCAAATTTAAATCTAAAACTTAAGTTACAAAGCAGTGATAGAATAAAAGAAAATGATTTCTTTTTCTCATTCCATATTCATACTCATTTTGAATCCAGTTAAACCTAAATTTTCACCGAAAACTTTCACTTTTAAATAAATCCTCATGTCAAAAGTGATTGTTTTATTCAATTAGTGATAACCAGAAAGGCGATTAAATATAGATAAATCAATAATGGCAGTTTGGCAAATATGTTTCTAAAAGGGGGCAAGTTCTTGATGAAATAGCAATCTTTTTTTACTTTTATTTAGTTAGTAACCACTAGGTAGTTGTGTGTGGGTTTCTTGTGAGCTTCTCCTCTTATATTTTATGCCATAACTTTGGAATATACACATTTTAGGAAGAAAAAGGTAGCCCTTTGCTGTTTTTTTTTTTAAAAAAAATATGTGATATCTAATACTCGTATTGAAATTCGACTAATTTAAATTTATGCCGTGTAATACTTATTTTTTCTGATATTATTAATTTCAGTGCTTATTACTGATGTTATTTATTAAGATAGTGAGTACAATTTGATGTATTTTCGTGATTCTTTTTTTCTAAATATTTTTTTCTAATTTGAGGGTTGTTAGTAATATATTTTTCGAATGTAGAATGATTTAGACTTTTGTTTGAGATGTGTTTGATCTCCAAAAACATTGGATAATACTTTGCTATTTCGAGTCGATTTTGAAGAAGAACTTTTCTTGATCACTTTGTCTTTAAAAAAAAATATTTAATATTTTAATTTGTTTATAAATATTTAAAAACTAGATATTCAAGATAAATTTGTGGTCTTTACTTGCAATTAAATATGTTTTCTTATAGAAAAATAAAGATGTTTCAATTTATAAGATATTACATTTATTTGTGAAATGAGAATAAAATTCTAATTTGAATTTGAAACTTTTTTTCATTTTGAAGTTGCAGTTTGAAGGTAATATGCATCTCCAATAAATTTTTTCAAAAGTTTAATTTTAACTCAAGAGAAAACTAAAATTATCCAAACATAACGCTTCAATGAATATTTTTAGAGAACAAAGCATTTTCTAACATTGATGCCTCTTATCTAAAGGAACTTAATCCAAAATCTCGATTAGAAAAATAAAAGTACTCAGCACTTTATCATGATCAAAATCTTGATTAAATTTTTTTAAAAAAATTATCACTTCATCATGATCAAAATCCCATCTAAAAAAAATACTCTATCACTTTATCACGATTAAAATCTCAACTAAAAAAATAATAATTTATCACTCCACCATAACGCTCGTTCGTACCTCCAATCAATTCGTACTCCTCTATTGGTAATTAATTGTCTCGACTTTATCTCAACTTTTGAATACTTTTTTAGGCTATTATAGATTTTGTTTTTGACAAATATGAAAGATGTTGCCAGTCATGTATCAAGGTTTGAGTTGGCAGACACAAAATTATTTATTTCCTTTTAGTAAGTAGTTGGCAAACTTATTTCTTGGTTAAAAATTAAAATATGTTTGACCTATTCAAAATACTTAACAAAAAATTGAATATCTCTAACTATTTACCAACTATAAATGGTCAACTCATTTTCATTGACTTCACTGCACGTGGTACCAGCTTCTTCACTGTAGAGAATTTAAGAAAAATATTATTATAAATTTACGTAAATAAAAAATATAGGAACCTAAACAAAAATAATGCTAGTAAGTAGTAAAGAAAATAAATAAAAGAAAATATACAAGAAAAACAATTTCAGTTGATCAATACAAACCTAAGAGACAACCACTTATTAATCTATCGCAATTTGATTGATCTATTTTCTAATCTAGTCGATTTCTTAAATGTTTTTTCTTTTCAAATGAATAAAATATAAATTTTTTATATTTTATATTTTTCAAATTAAATGTAGAATTAAGAAAGATTCTAAACAGTGGGTTCATCAATCCATATAGTTGGTGAGTTGGATTTGAATTGTTATATTTTTAGACAAATTAATTATCGAAAGTTAGTTTATATAAATCAAAATATATTAAGCAAATTTTTTTCAACATTTCATTTTATGCGAATATTTATTCGATTGAATATAAGATGTAAAATATAGGTATAAAATATATTAAATTATTCAAAATTATAAAGAAAATTAGTGCTATCATATAAAGTGGATAAGATAAATAATATTTTGTTGTGAGATGTATGAGTGCTTAATAATGAAGGAAGTAGTGATGGAAGCACACACATCAGCCAGTAATTTAATAATGGAATAAAACCAAAATATTCTCAGAATCAAACCTTACTTTTGAATTTTCATTGTCTTATTATTTAGCTATAGTCAATCTTATTCCTTTGTTTCAAATTATTTATCGTACTTTTTATTACATCTTCTTCTTTCTTTCTTTTTTTAAAAAAATAATTAGTTATTTTATTTTTATTGATGCCTTGACATAGAATATCTAAAATGAGAAGTTTAACTTTTAAAATAATAAATATTTTAAAGATAATTATTTTAAAAAATCACCACATATTTTTTCAACGGGTGTATAAGTCCGGTTGGTGGACAAATACAATGTATCTGTCTATTAATTGAAGAGGGCCCTTTCATTTTGTTTGCTTTGCTTGTTTTCTGGTGACATGCTGGGGTCAATGCAGCTTCCAAGCTAACTTTATCTTATTTTATTTTATATTTTGTGTTATCGTATTTATAAGTTTATCGTAACTTCGCTTTTTATATGAGTTGATTTGATTTATTTAATCGGAAAAAAATTGACAAATATTTAGTGTTTATTGATTTCATAAATAATTATGTATATAATTGGATAAAGTTAAATATAATAATACATTATTTAGTGTATTTGATTGGGAAAATAACACTTTTTTATATATAAAAAAAAGGAATAGAATTAGAGGGTGGGCGTTTGGTTCTTCGGTTCAATTTTATCAAATTTTGGTTCGGTTTAAATCATTTTTTCGGTGTGAATGAAAAATAAAATAAGGATAAAATATAAGATACTTAGAAATTTAAAATTATGTTAAGGAATGATGCGTATCACCATGAAACACTTATTGTGCTAACTAAAAGACTATATTTGTCTTTATCAAGAACAATGTGCCTCCAACTATTTCTCGAGAAAAACAAGTACGAAGACGGTTCTTTACATAATGTACATTGGTAGAAATATGTTTGAGTTTCTCTTGGAAATTAATATTTGAAGTTAACTATTGAATTGTACATTTGTTGTTACATTGATTTGTTCATGAATGATTTAATTGTTAGTTGAGTTTTTAATTTTTAGTTAAGAGAATGCCCATATATATATAAAAAATAAAAAAATAAAAATTATTTTTTTAAAATAAAAGTTCGGTTCTTCGGTGAACCGAAGTTTTGAGACCCTTACACCGAACACCGAACCGAAGAATCGAACTTCCGAAAAAATAACACCGACACCGAACCGAAAAACCGAAGAACCGAAACCGAAGACAGTTCGATTTGGTTCGGTTTTTTGATTTTCCGATATTTATGCCCACCCCCAAATAGAATCCTCTTAAGTTTGGTGGACGAAAACCTATATATATTAAACTTTACAAGGATAATGACGAAAAACAATAAAATGGAAATAATATATAATGCTTGACATATTTTCAATTGACTATGTTAATATCATATCATTAGAGACACTTTGTATAATTCCGCGTCTTTTTTTTTTCGACATAACCAAACTATGAATGCAATACAATTGATCCGTAGAGACTTGATTAAGTAAAAAAGAATTATATTGTGTCACACATTATATCCTGGCTTTAGAATTGGTAAAGAAACTTCCATATTTCTGCATTCAAAGTTTTAGAGGGCTTAATGAATTTTGATAAAAAAAAATTACATGGATGTAATGTTTCAAAAGGTGAAGGGGAAAACTAAAATGAAAATAAAAAGGTGCTAATAAATGCGTGGATGAATACAAAAATTTGGAAAACTTAGGTAAATATACTCTTCAGTCATCTAGTATATCAAGTATATATACACCTCGGTTGTATATGTTGTAGAAGCCCATGTTTATACGTGGGCCGAGCTTTACCCTCTCTTCTTCTGCTTAAATTTGGTCTAATTAGGCAAAAATGATGGGCCCAATGGATAGGTGTGAATCGCAGGGTTTTTTTTTTTTGGGCCTATTTAGCAATTGTACCTGACACTCAATAATCTGTTTGGTCAGTAAAACTTAAAAAAGAAATTGCGTAAATTCTGTCTTTTTTGATCCCATGCTTTCCGTTGGTCAACAACCAACTAAATCTATACTTCTTCACTACTCGTACAGGGAAAGCTTTGTACCTTACCACGGAAACTCCGCTATCAATGTCGTCTGGCCCAGTTGCCCCAACTGGACTTAACCATGAAAAACTGTCTGGCTCTGCCTACCTTGCGGAGCAGATGAAAATATGATCTTCTAATATTTCAAGGCAAGCTTTTGTGTTTTTGGACTTTCAGTCACAAAATTTTAAAAAAAATTCAAGTAAATTGCATGTCCAAACACAACTTTAAATTTTAAAAATCACAATTTCAAAAACTCAAATTTTCAAGTTTCAACTTAAAAATTTA
>JAJOOS010007772.1:0-17167 GCA_029582725.1 Solanum chiquidenum
TATTCGTTCTTCATCATACGTTAATTCAACAAAACTTTTGATACAATACCTTTTAGAGTAAAACACGAAGATCAAAATTGAAATACGACGATTTTTTTTGATCGATTATCTCCAAATGCTCCAATTTCGTATTTAGTAAAAACTTCAATGGTTGATACTGATGAACTAAAGTGAATTTGAGGAAGCTAGATATCGGATGAAATGAATTGAATTCGAGAAAGATGGACATCTGATGAATAAGAGAATCTCTTATTTTTGAGACTCCTAATCTTTGGAATGTACATGATGGGAAATTTAAGCAACTTTACCTATTTTGAAAGATTCTCTTTCCTGATTTTCTCTAGTTGGTTAAGTCTTATTTGTGTTCTCTTAACGGATTTTTTTTTTATATAAATGGGCCTAATACCAAACTAAATATAGTTATTTTTTATAAATATTGAAAGTGTAGCTAAGGAGTCCAATTAAATGATAAAATATTATTGTTTTGAAAATTTTTCTTAAAAATTTAGATTGAAAAATAAAAAGTGATAGCATGAGTAAAAAAGAGAGAAATGTGTTTCAGATATACATATTGTACAATGTATACATCTCATATATGAAGAAATCTATTATTCCCTCCATTTCAATTTGATTGTCTTATTTTGAGTTAACACGTTGATTTTCTTAAGAAAGTTAAAAATATTGAATAAGATATGTAAATTGTACCATATATACCCAACACACCCTAATTAAGTTCTTTGGTTACGTTGAAAAATGAAATTGTAATTGTTGAAAATAATTTGGGATGCCTAGGATGGGTTTTGGATGCCCTGCTGGAGTTCTTTTATTTCATCAAATAGCTATAAGTTTTTGGTTACAAATTATAATTAATTGTGGAATTGATGTTTGGGCTAAGCAAATGTTATAGGAAAAATTACATATATATATATATATACACACCTTTTTTTCATAATTTTCATTATTTCTTATCAGTTTTAAATTTTTTCAAAATCCCTTATTTTTTAGCACAACACAAAACTGCCAGATTCATAATTTCCACGATTTTTTTCTCCCTTTCACGCCACAAATCTCTCCATAATTATCTCATTAATCTATTTTTGAATTTCAATTTTTTTCTCTTTCCAATTAATGATTTCAAGTTATTCAAGAGGTAGTCTTTCCATAACTTCAGTTTTCATTTTTTTTTTAGTTTTTCATCTTCAAAAATCGTTGATACATATGGATCAAAGTCCATATTTTAATGTATCTAGTTCATTTTATTTCTTAATTAATGTATAATGCCTTTGTTCAACACTACGATACATTATAATTTTATCATGCACAATGTATCATGTTCAAATATTAGTTTTGATACATAACCTTAATTAGTTCTGATACTGATACAAAACTTCTACCAAATGTATCATTTATCATGTATCTCGGTGTGGATATGTATCTTCTACCTTATTCAAATTTAGAAGGATATGATCCGTACATAGTACCAAATCATATGTGTGATACATAAACTTTACTATTTCATAGCTAAACATGTGTGGTAAAAAAAAATTCATATCTGAACCTGTTGATATTGTCTTTTTCTATTATAGATATACATCTAAGAAAATGATTAAGAAATTGATACATAACAGCATGTCATGACTACATAATAGCGATCTTGGTACACAACTATGCATCTGATACTTATTAACTTATATGATACATTAAAGTGTTACACAAGTATGTATCAAATGCATAAATGGTGATACATAAATGTTATTATCAAAAGTTTATTTTAGTTTGAGGCAAAATGTGAAAATCTTGCAGCTATGTATCTGATACAATAAATATGGAGCACATTAATACATATATTAAATCATGTATGAACAAATACATAATTATCCATCTCGAAAACGAAATTCAAAAAACGATTACACAACATTATAAAAGGTATGAATGATCCATCAAAGCTATGCATCTTCAACCTTTTTGTTTGTTGTATCAATGCATCACAGATACATTGAAAATACAAACTCTTCTTTCTTCACCTCATGGACGATGTATCAGATCTCTAATTTTTTCCTCAACTCATCGATCTCTAATTCAGTTGCAATGACTGATTTGAAATTCACAAACCAATATTTAATTTTGACCAACAACAATTCCATCACTTTTGTATCGTTCATACCTCACTTCACTTTCTCAAATTCTGGAATGTCTCAACAAGATCGACATGTTCATGTTGTATCAGTACAATTTGTCGACAAGTTTGATTCAAAAATTGAGAACTTTTTTGGAAGAATGAAAAGAAGAATTTTGGGATCTAAAAACACATTACATATATATCAAACTAGTAATGTATCAATTTGTAATCAGTAATGTATCACGACTTATATATCAATATACAAATTCAAAAATTTAAAAACAGGGGGTAAACATAACAAATCCAAACAACTTGAATCAAAATTGAAAGGATCTTCGATGAACTTGAAGATTCAAAAGGAAATCGTTTGTACAACAACAATTTCATCACTTTTATATCCTTCATAACTCACCTCGCTAACCCAAATTTTGACAAAAGTTTTTGAATCAAATCTGAAAGATTTCTTCGCTGAACAGGGGGGAACAATTTGAAATTTTGAATTTCTTTGTTCTGTATCTGCATCTGTATGATTGAGAGTAAGAAGAAACGTAAGCATAATTTATGAGATTTAATTAGATTTTCAGATTTTTTTTTCCTTTTTTAGCGTAACAAAAAGATTCTTCTTTGTATTAGAATTAATGTATCCGGATGGTGACTTATGTATCCGGAAGGTTTAAATTTTAAGGGATTATTGTAATTAGAAAAAGAATAGGGATAATATGTAATTTACTCTTTACACTATGAGATTTATGTAAGTTATATGTTATTTTTCTAAGTGAGTACCAAGTTGTACCTATTAAAGTTTTCCGTATATTTCAATTAAATACTTCAATTCAACTTTATACTTATTGAATATGTATAAGGTTGGATTGGAGTATCTAAATGAAAAATATGTAGACAATTTTAAGAGATTGTCGATGACTTAAGCCAAACTTTTATGTTCCAAAAATTAGTTTCTTCGACTTTGAAGCACTAAGTTTGATTACCATACATATTTTTTATTAGTTCACATTTGTTCTAAAATCGTTTTTCTCCATTTAAGACAAGTGATGATGGCCTGTAAATTATTGAATTTCATTAAAATAATAATAATAATACAGATATGAAAATATAATAGAGAAACCATTTAATGCAACAGATGGTTCATGGAGCTATAGTGAGGGTTCTTTTTCCTCATTTTTAATACTTTTTTTTTCAACTCCTCATTTTTAATTTAATATTTAATAATACATTTAAGTATGAACAAACTGCACCTTTGCCACAGAAATTATATTTTTTAAAATTTATTTATTAGTTTATGTTAGACTTAATTAATTATATGATCGCTCATGGAGATTAAAGGACAGAAATAATTAATTAACATTGAACCAAATAGAGTCTCACATGGAGGGTTGTGTTAGCAATTATATGCCAGATAATTCTTAGTAGGAAGCCCATGTGAGCTAATATTAGTTATTAATCAATTTAATGGATCGGATAAGTCTCCTTATTTTCTAAAACTGAAAGATAAAATTAAGAAATGTTGACATAACATATCCTAATTGGATCATATGATAAAATTCATCCAATTTTTCAAGATTAATTTAAAAGAAAATAATTCAAGACTAGTATGGTTATAGTATAGGCATGATTGGTATTTTAAAGAACTCCGCATCGATAGAGAAGGCTTGAAAGTTACCTGACTCTAAGGAAAGGGATTTCGAAAAAAAGTCTATGTATATTGTATAATATGTTTTACCTTGGAAAGTTATTTTCCAAAACAATTCTGGCGTTTAATTATTCAATACTAAGTACTATATAAGTTGGTGATAATACATGATCGTACAAAGAATAGTCATGTAGTGTACATGATGTTATCTTTTTCTATGATATTTTAAATTTTAGTATTAAACTTGATAATAATATTTATATGTTGGAGAATCTTAGGGCGTGTTTGGCACTAAGAAAAACGTTTTCTTGAAAAATAATAGTAAGTGGTTTTATTACTTATTTAATTTCTAGTGCTCGATAAGTAAGCAAAAAATATAATCCTTATGATATTAATTTATATGTAATCTAACAAAACATTATGGAGATGGGATAAGGTGGAGAGTGGGGGTTCGGGGTAGCGGGGGATGATCAAGATGTATCCGTTGGGTGGGACCAGTGTTTTCAAAAATGCTTTTTGGGGTGAGTCCCGAGCGAGTTTCGGGGCGGGGCGCACCAAAAATGCACTGGGGTGCAAATGTAAGGCGTAGATCTATAGGGCGTAAGTCCTAGAATTTGGGGTGTAAGCTCCAATCGTAAAAACGTAAGCCCTGGGCATAAAAACGTATGCTCTGGGCTTCTTTTTTTTTTAAAATCTTTTTTGCTTTAAATCATATTTTTATTATTGGTGCAATGATATTTCTCAAATAGTAATTGTAATACTTTTTTTCTTTATTATTGGTGATTAATACATTTCTCAAATAAAAATCATAATATTTTTTTATATATATTATAGGTTATTTAATAAAATTTATTTGTAAAATATATAATTGAAAGTTTTACTTTTTTTTTTTAATAATGAAAATATAAAATTGAATATACACGAGACTACGCCTCATAGATCCATAAGACTTACGTCGTGTGTGTCGGTGCTTACGTCTCGCCTCCTACTGCATAAAACCTCTCGCCTCACACTCCCGCCTTTTAAAACACTGGGTGGGACATAAGGAGGAGATAATGAACTTGAAATGTCACTTATGAAACTTATTTTTTCCTATTTCGATGTTATTTTCCTCATTTTAAAGGAACTTGTTTTCCTAGAGAAAATATTTTGACCTATCAAATCTGAGAAAATTGGAAAATATTTTCTACGTACCAAACACGCCCTAGTACTCTCTCCATCCCTAATTACTTGTCCACTTTTCCTTTTTTAGTTGTCTCTAATTACTTGTCCATTTTGACAAATCAAGAAAGGACACCTTTTTAACATATTATACCATCAATTAATTACTTTGAAAAAAGTAGAACTTCTTGAAAATCTTAAGTTTTAATTCATCGACTTCATAATTAATAGGGGTAAAATGATAAACTCACTATGTTAATAATTATTTTCTTAATATGTGGGTCAATTCAAAAGTGAATAAGTAATTAGGGACAAAGGGAATAGCTTAATTGGTTGGCTACCTAAACTTTCATCTTGTTGGTGAGGATTTGATTCTTTGCGTTGTAATCCCCTCCCCTCGTAGCAGAATATATTATTTTATTTTCCCCTTTCAAGTGGAGGACTTATTTTATCACCACTCAAGGTAATTAAACATTTGACATTAATATCATCAAGGAATTTGAAACAATTTTGGAAATATCAACCACTCAATATATGTCTTATAAAGACAGGTTGATAAATAGTCTAAAATCCATAATGTTTTTTCTTGGTGTAGTGCAAGACTAATAATATGGAAAAGAATGGCGCACTTTAATTAATTTCATCCCTAATGCTTCTAGTTTGATCTCCACATTTAATTTGATCTTAGTGGTGCTGCCTCTTTTATTTTACCTCATCATTTAGCAATTAAACATTTGGAATTTCACTAGCTAGCTAGTCATTAAGCTTAATAATGCCCTTAGCTTAATAATTACTACTCATTTATATTGTTTGACTTTCAAAAATAAAATTATTTATCTCCTTAATTGGAGTTTCAACATAACATGTTGCTTGTTTCATACCCTGGAGATTGAAAGTGAAACAACGAAAACATCCGCCTTAAACTAATACAAAATTATAATAATATAAGTATAATGACATGGTTTTCTTCCGAACCAATTTTTCATATTATGTATTTTACTTCTCTATAACAATAGTGAAATTTATTATATATAGTTGTACACTTGTGTAATACTATTTTGAAATAAATATTTTATGTGTAAAATAAAATATTAAAATATTTATGGTAGCACACACAAATATCTAAAAGAAAAAAAATTATATTTAAATTCTATCCATCAGTTATGGTCATATCTTTACAAGTAAATGTTACTAATGTTTGCCTTTTTAAACTATACTCTTTCTATTTTTTACTATTATTTTTTATTAATAAGTAACAGGTCTTCTTCTTGATACATATCATTATTAAACTAATTTTTTTCATACTTTTACTTATAACAGTTAAAATGAGATTTAAATGTCAAATATCAATATGCATATATAAACAATCTCACCTATAAAAACAATAAAATGTCTTGAAACGTCAATTAGATTGATATGCATAAATAGCGATAAATATATGAAAATAGAAGATGTTAATTTCTCTTAATGAAAATATATTCTACCTAGTTTAATTAATGGCTAATCCTAATCTTTCTAGAAACACTGTATCGGCTGCATGCTTTTTTTAATTATTTATTGAAGACTACTTAAGACATTTGGAACAACGAATATTCGTAAAATGTTTTGATTAAGATAGTATTAATCAACAAAACTAATTACTTTTGTTAATACATATACTCTATTGGTAATACTAATGAAAATCACAAGGCCCAGATTGTGATAACTTTGATTAAGCATTAAGATGCTATCCATGTGAGGTTAGCACGTGAAAATTATTAAGGTTGTGTAAATCTCATAAATAAATAGAGTTTGGGCGGCCAAATATAAGATTCTCTCTAATTAATGCACAGATGGCAAGCAATGAATGAAACAACATAATAGGAGTAATATTATTTTAATTGAATTTCAGATTACTAAAGAAATAATATCTATCAAGTAATAAAAATAAATAAGGATATCGAATTTTATATTCTTGGGTGATAGAAGATAAAATATCTTGGTGTCTGTTTAAATATATAAACAGATTAATCAACTTTTTCAAAATATCCATCGATCGTGAAGTGCTTTGTCAGACCAAAACGTCTAATTTGTTTCTCATAGCATTTGTGTCCTACATTATAAAGATATCAAAGTTTAGGTAGATTAAAAATTATATATGAGAAACAACATAAATAATATTATTATTGATGCTAATTATTCGTTGAAATAATAATTTTTAAAATTATATTTTTTTGCTAGTTTATTGTTTTGGATTCATGTATCTGATCGGATATATGTATTTAAAATACACACGGGATAGATTGGTGTAATTTATTCTAGGTATATTATATTTAAAGTGTAATTCACATGTATGCTGGATACATTGACTCTCTAGCCCGCCTCTCTCCCTCTCCTTTTCTGTATCTTATTTCATGTATTTGTGTATATCAATTTCATGTATCTATGTATCTAAAATCAATTCATTCTATATATTGTATATCAATTTCATTCAATGTATCAAGTATCCAATATGTTGTGCATTCCGTATTGAATACAATGTATGTATCTTGATTCAGACATTATATCTAGTGTATTCCTGTCTAAAATACATGTATCTAGTATCAAATATGTACGAATACATTCATCATCACGAGAGAGAGGAAATCTGGTAGGAAACTTTTAAATGATAAGTGATTAAATAATTATTTAAAAGTATAGTGAGATTTAATAAATATGATAAATATTTATCTAATTATGTTATTCTCCAATCATACTATTTTTATCTTTGTTAGAATTTAAACATGACATCTCATAATTTTTGCCCTCATTTTATTAATTACTACACCCTTAAGTACTTTTTCGAGAATCTTTTCAACGATGATCTGTAATACTATCATTTATCATTGCTTTAGTAAAGGAGTAATCTAACTTCCACAATAAAAGGACTCTCGAGATAAAATTCTATTCGTATCGGATGCAAGTTTATACCAAACCAATTATTGCAAGAATGATATTTTTCATTCATTCATTATCACTTAATTAATCATGATTAAGATTCTCACTTTTACTTAATTTTAACTGTTTAGGTTGAATTAATTTATTTGAAATAAACACTTAACGTGGATAAATATTTAATGATTACCAAACACCTCTCACTTTTTCTTTTTCTGAAAATGTATTGGATACCTATCTTTAAATTAAATGAGGAGAAAAAAAAGAAAATCTACTTAATAATTAGCATCAGGCTTACATAAATATTGATACAAGTATTTACTAGTGAAAAATGAAAAACTAAAATGTGAGGTGGAATATGAACTGATCTTTCAAGAAAAATATGATTTTCTTCACTTCCAATTGACATAACTTTTCTAAATTGGGTCAATTTCAACACAACTAAACTACTGATAATTTGTCCAAATAATTCCTAAATCAAATCTCATTATTTATTATGCGAGTACAATTTATCTTTCATTTATCAACTGTAACATCAACAAAAGAAGTTAGTGCCTGTTCTGTAAGCTCTCTTATAGGATCTTCCTTTGTTATTTTTTATAAAAAATATATAAAAATAGATTATTCGTATGAGTAATGTTCCGAAGTCATTTAAAAAATGTTTTTATCAAAACAAAACTCCCAGGATAAAATAAATTAGAGTTTAAAAATGCTTTGAATCGTTAGTCATTACCTTTTTATGTTCTGCTTTGATAGTGATTGATATATATATATATAGATATAAAACTAATGCTGGTAAAAACTTTAAGTCTTTAACACTCTTTATTAATGTGTCTATTTATTGTTGGTAAAAGTTATTTTTGTTATAGTGACATATATATGATGTATATGTTAGAGATCGAAATAACAATGCGTCATGCAGAAGTTAATAATTGTAAATTATTCTAAAAAAATCGTGGATTAACTAGTAGACAATCACACACAGAGTAAATAATGAAGAAAAATAAGATAAGAGTTTAACAGGTTTGACAAAGCCTAATAACACAATCACTTTCCTACCTTCATTATTGAATGATTTTAGAGTTACCTATGATTGCTTATGCAAAGGATTGAAATTCGGTCTAGAATTTGTTGTGTTGGCATTGCATTTCATGCATATTAACATTGAGAAAGTAAAAAGATAAATTCCGATAAAGAGCCACCTAGAAATATTCACGATATATATGATTAAAGTTATTGTTTACGTAAATATATATGTATTTTTTAATTTACCTTAAGCTTGATTTTGAGACTATTTTGCTTTTTCACCGGCCGAAAAAAAAAACACAAATTAAACATCCGGTTTTGGATACGAACCGTCCTAATTAAGCTGCCTAAAATGTGGCCACGAAGTCCGGAAAAGATAAAACTTTGTCGTTGGCTTGTCCAAATTTTTCTTTTGAAAATTATGAATGTACCGTTTGTAGGAAAGAGAAGAGTATACCACCTATAAAAATGTACTAAGTGGAAATCATGCCTAGTTGATCATCTAGATAAATACTATTTTCTTTGTTTCATTTTATATAATACTTTTCAGATTTTGAGATTCTTATATATATATCATTGACGGCTCAATGATAAAAAAGAGGTTGTGACGATGCTTTTCACGCTATCAACAATTTATTTTTATTTTTAATTATTATTTCATAACATGTAATGTTAAATATGAATAGAAAAGGAGGGAGTACTTATAAATAAATGTGTGAAGAAGTAGTTGTCCGTGGCAGGAGAGGAATGTATAGGGACCCCTTTTACCTTCCATTAGGCACCAAATATGAGAATTTCTCAGAAAAAGGCAAACATACTTAAATCAAAAACTCCAACTACGAAAGGTATTAAAAGCTACAATGTGGAAGAATTGAATAGCTACTAGTCAAGTTTTGCGACATGACAGCCAAATAATTTATTTACTCCCTCTGTCTCATTTCATGTGAATTAGTTTGATTCGGCACGAAATTTAAGAAGAAAAAGAATTTTTTTTAAAACTTATAGTTTAAAATGAATGATAAAACAATTGTACAGATCATTTTATTAAAGATAAAATAGATATTTTAAAGTGAAATTATTACTTAATATATCATTCTTTCTTGGAACTGACTAAAAAAAGGAAGTATGAGTCAAAACTCAAAACAGATAAACAAACAAGTACTTTATGCTGACTTTGGTCTAGTTTGAGTTGGAATGCATTTGCTCTTTTTCAACTCTTTTTTTTTAAAACACCGTAAATCACTCCATAAGAAATTGGTTGTTGACCTCTAAATCCTCCTTAATTTGTGCCTAATTAACCATCTGACTTTTCCTCCTTAATTTCAAATTACTAAATTGAAAATTCATACAAGTAACGTAACCTCCTAGCTCTTACATCGAATTAAATTGCGTTGATTATGTATAAATTCATAATTTCAGATAACAAATATATTTATTCGATCAAGTTAAGCATAATGTTTTCATGTTTCTCTTAACATGGTCAATACTTTGTCAATAATTACTATTAAATCAATTTTGTTGCAAAAATTACGGTTTTAAAATGCTGTCACGAAAGATGTTTAGTGATCTCACTTGGTGGTCAATGGGATTACTCTACATGTTATATTATTGCTATATGACGGCGTCTGAGACATATTTTGATTTTTAGTGTGTATTATATAACTAACAATGGAAAAAAATAATATTAAAATGATAATTAAAAAAATAGAAAATATCAGTTAGGGGGTATTTAAGACATGTTACAAGATTATATTTGAGTTTAGTTAGTCAGGTAAATGAGTATTTTTAAGCTATCGATAGTTTATAAATGAAACTAATAATTCACGTCAAATTTAAGAATGTATTCAATACTTTTCTCGATGAATAAAAAAGGTCCAACTTCATTTCTATGTATACTTATGTTGCTTCATTTTTAGGTTATAAATTCATTAATAATGTCCACACATACGTGTTATTAGAAATTTGTATTGTGCAAATACATATCCTAAGGGGATGATGATAAAATATAAAAGTGATCAAAGAGTATATGTTTATAATTTCCAAAAAGTGTTGCTTCCTAGGTTCATGGGTATATATATGGGCTCCTAGTTTTGCAGTGCTGTTGACTTGAGAAATAATAATGAAACTTTTTATTGAATATGCATGGGGAGATTAATCTTTGTCTAAATAAGCAACTATGAAGAAAATATAAATATATTCTCCAACTTTTCCAAAAGGTTGAACTTGAAATGTGGGGGAATATCATTCACGAAGGTAGCCAATACTGGAAGTAATAAAATTAGCTAATGAAAATATAATTCGCTTATTTATTTAAGTTTGGACTAGTTACATAACCTTCTATCATTATCTCAATCCGTTTTAATTTATATATAAAAAAAGGGGCTAGTATTTTACTTAAATTAATTCATGAAAAATCTTATCAAAATATTTTTAAAGAGACATTTTTTATATTTGATATGTTATACATGATTATAATAAAGATTTTTTTTTTATTAAATATTCAAAATTTAGTAAAAATTGAGTATAAGTTATGACCCGTATTTTTATCCATTTCAACTCAACCTATTTCATTCCAACTAACTTTTGAATATAGTAAAACCCCATAAATAAAATGTGTCTCTGAAACTTCGAATATAGCTAATTAAGAAATATTTATGCCTTTTCCTCTGTAAAGTGAACCTTAAGTATATCTTCTTCTTTTTTAATTTAACACTTTAAAATATTTCTTGAAAAAATTGATCAAACACAATTTTTTTTCTTTTCTCTTTTTACTAAAAGAAGCACTTATGAAATAAATTGGACATACACAAGGTTCCTCTTCAAAAAGTATTTCCCTGGTAAGTTATTTTGACAAAAAAAAAACTTTTTAAGATCAACAATTTTTAGAAATTTGTCCAAACAACGTTCTATGTAAGTTTGACTTTCGTTAAATTGTTGGCCTGATATTACTCTCATTGTTATGAAACAATCTCATTCCCCCCTAACAGTTTTAACGTAAAGGTTATGCTTTTCAATTTCTGATAAATTTAGTATATATACGTATTAATGGATTCCTTGACAAAAATAATACTAAAAGTTAATGGGCTCGATTAAACTCACATCAAGATTTCTAGCTCCGCCCCTATTTGCACTATTATCTCATATTTGTAATGAAAGAGATGATGAAAGCCCTTGACATCTTATATGCTTCAATGATCATAAAATGAACGGTAAGAATCCAAATCCAGCTAATCATATTTCCCTAATCATGATTAACGAAATGAACAAATGTGTACGGACTTTCACCGGGGGAACCGGCTACTTAGAGGGCTGGCAACCTCGTGTAAAAGCCTATACTACCGAGTGACCAAAGGCGACCAAAGGTAATTGAGGGATTCACTCGAATTCAATAAAAAATTACACTGTATATATAAGATTTTTAAAAAAAATTATGTTTATAAATTGATTTTGAACCTCTTGAACGTACGATTAGAGATAATCTTGGTGGTTGAGGATTATAAAACTCATCTTAAAGTTTCAAGTTTAAATTTTAGGCACTACTTTTTTAATTTCTACCCACTTAATGGAATCCATGAATCCGCCACTGCTACGGATTAACAAGGATTGTGATGGAATGGATAATACTCATTCATCCTTATCTAGAGGTCTCAGGTTCGAATATCCTTGGGTACAGAATCATCTTTATTATAGAGCGATTTACCTCCAATATAAATTTTTCAACACGAATTCGAAGTTAGTCAAACATCAACGTGGATTCCAGACAGGTGAAAAAAAAGCCTATACTACCGACACGTGTCGATAGACCAAGAAAATTTTAAGTGAAGGAATGAATAGCACAGACAATGCCGTACGGGTCCGCCAAATTCGTCAACATCTTCCACATGGAAACGAGTCCACGTATCAAAACGGCACCGTCATCCGCGAGTGAGATAATTTCAGTTAATAATATTATTTGCTTTAATTTATTTATCTTATTTTTTTAATTTATTCTATAAAAAAATCTATTTTTTCTTTTTTGACAATTATCTAATTTTTTCACATTACATAATTAAGATTACAAAAATAAATATTTAAATATATTTTTAGTTTTTAGATTACAAAATTCAAAGATATCTTTGTTTTTTAGAACTTCAAGTCAAATTAAAAATAGACAAATTTTTTTTGAAACAAAGATAGTACAAACTTTATTAAATTACAGTATGTAACAACACACCACATATACATATTTCCGTTTACACCCTCTCATAAAAACTTTTTGCTTGCCATAATTTTATACATATAAAAAAATCGAATCAAATTAATCAAATAAATAATTTAATTTGAGTTTGATTTTTATATATATTTAATTTATATTGATTTTGTTCAAAAATTTGAAAATAAAAAGATGAATTGAATCAACGAATTATATATATGTATATATCATATTATTGTTAAGATAGAATAATTGAATCAACGAATTATATATATGTATGTATCATATTATTGTTTAAGAACAATTTTAAATATCTTATAGATATTTTCATCAAAATTTATTTATAATTTATTTATAAAAATAAATTTAAAAAATTTAAGAAAAGAGCATTGATCTTGTTTGTTTTAGACTTTTAGATATATGGATACCTATGACAATTCTTGCTAGGAGAAAGTGTCGATGTTTCTTCCTTATTTAGGTTAAAAGTGGTTACTTTTGGAGCCTTATTCACATTAATAAATTTGGTGATATGAAGTTGTAATGTTAATTGTTTTAACTATTTTTTTTTATTAAAATGAGACGTTGTCTTCTTTTTTTTCCTTTTTAAATGAATAATTTTTAAAATTTTTGTATATAATTAATAATAAAACCAAATAATATGAAGATCGATAATAACAAATGAATAAATGTATATTATATTTGGTTTGATTTGATTTTATATCTCTGTTTAATTTGTTTGATCTACTTTCTTTTTAAATTTGTTTATAAAGAATGATCCTTTCTATTTTTAGTAATTTTTTAGTTTCAACTTTTCAAATGACATATTTAAGATCATAAGATATAAGGACATTATTGTATATTTGACACATTTTTAATTTAAGATCACAAGATTCATTTTTTTTAAAATTTCTTTAACTCTGTGACAAGTTAAAATAAGCCAAACAAATTGAAACAAAAGGAGTAATAATTTAAAAATTGATTAAACTAATTTGGTTTTGATTTTGACCAATAACCGATCTAAATCAACCCGTGAGCAACCCTACGTATATATGGCATATAATACTCCCCTTCAGTCCATAAGTGAATTGTTGAGACTTTTTTCATAGTTCAAAATATGTGAATTGTTCAATGTTCAATCGGCAACGTTCATAAAGTGCACTACATGTGCTAATTACTTAACGCATCGATAGTTCAATAATCATATATCTTGTAGGTACATTGTATTTGCCTCTAGGCACACTGTATCTCGTCTCTCTGTGTATATCGATTGCATCCAATATTCTAATAGCAATTTCATATATTTAACATAAAAATACATTGATATATCCAATATTTCTGTGTAGGAATGACAATGGGGTGGGGTGAGTTTAAGACTATGCGGGGCAGGGCGGGCGAGTTTAAGATTGTGCGGGACGGGAGGGATGCGGGGCAGGTAGAAGTGATTTTTTAAAAAAACTAATGTGAGGGGAGGGGTGTGTGGGTATATGTGATTTTATGCGGATCCAAACTTAATTTTAACTTTTACTTATTATAAGAGTGATAGAGCATTATTTATTTATTAAGATAATTTCTTTAAAGCTACTAAAATATTCAAGATAGTGTAAAAAAATAAAATAAAAAATATTCAAGATAGTAAATGAAAATGGTTCAATAAAAAAATAATACTTTTCTTACATGTTTCCCAATGACCTCTAAAAAATAAATTTTAAGTTATTATATATTAAATTAGTATAACTTAATGAAAACAATGAATTTATTTTTATGAATTTTATTTCAATATCAAACTTAACTAGAAAAAGAAAATATTAAAAAAATTATGCGGGGTGGATGCAGGGTGAGTCTATGCGGGGCAAAGTGGGCGGATTGAAAATGAAAAAAAATAATTATGAAGAAGTGGGCTAAAAATTGGCGGGTTAAACTCAACCCATCTCGCCCCGCCCCTTTACCATCCCAATTTCTATGTATAATATCTAGTATATCTGTGCATAATTATAGATATGTTTGAGAAGACGCTTATATATATTCCGTGTATCATTTATGTATGCATAAAATACATGTACATAGTATCAAATTTATGATAAAGTTATTCAAATACAGGTATCTGTGAATAGAGATATGTGTATAATATAATTTTATTTTAAATAGGCGCTTTTCAATAACAATACAAAATCAATTACATAGCAAAAAAAAAAAAGGTAGGGAGGAAGAGCGGGCAAAAGAAAAAGGAGGAGAGAAAGCGATAAATTATTATTATTTTAACGTACCATAGAATTTAATAAATATGATAGAAATGTTGTACGAATTATAATTTTTCATTTCAATTCCCTCTTGGCTTTCCAAACGTGCCCATAAATTAGTGAGGTTGAAAAGGTGGTCCCACATATGCGGTGAATAAATTAGCTAAAACCATATGTAGATGGTTGAATTTAATACTTAGAGAAAGAGGAGGAAAATTAAAGAAAAAGTGTGGTACGTGAGTAACCGACGCAACTTCACACGTGTGAGTCGGTGGCAGTTTAATTAGGTATAAGAAGGTGTTGCTATAATTCCTTTTCTCAAATTAATAGTTAGGAAATTTAATTTTTTACATATTTGATGGTGTAATAATTTATTTTTACAGTACAAGTAAACCTATAAAAGTATAGAAAACCACTTATAATTATGAAATTAACAATTTTATTTTCAAGTAATCTTCTTCATAAAGTTAAACTATACCAATATTATAAATTTTATAAATGGTTACTGTATATTTAAATTAAACTCACATTTTTGGAAAATCGTTATAGCACTTTCTCAGACTATTTTAAGATACAAAGAAATCACACAACACACCTTGTGATTATTAATTAGGCTTCTCCAAATAAGGAAGGGTTATCCCAACCTTTTTCTTTTTATATTTTGATTATTATTAAGGTTATCTTTCAACATATTCTATATGAAATAGATGATATTAAATTTTTTGATGTAAAATTAATATTGATATTAAATAAAGTTCAATAATTAAATGGTAGATATCCACAATCAAATTTAATATTAGAATTAATGTCCTAACTATTATAACCAAATGATTCCTTACCGTATATGAATAAAGTAAAATTATTCATTTTTGTTTATATTCAAAATGACAGTTGGGTAGTACAAAAATTAACAAAATAAATCCTTATACAATTAGGGGTGGATTATACTCTTATGATTATAATCCATAGACTAATTTATCCTATTCTCAGGTATGATAAAATAACATAAAATTTAAAATATAAATTTATCTCAAAATGAGTTATTTATCAAGTAAAATATATATGAAATACTTTTCTTTTTAGCCCCCAAAAAAAAATCACATTTCTTTAATTAAAATAATTTAACTGTAGAATTTCTCATTTACTCTTAATGAAATGATATATGTTCATACAAATGGCCACGTAATATTTTAGACCATAAATTTCAGAATTCTTTATTTAATTCCTAATTATCTTTAATATTTGATTTATAAACAAAAAATTATAAGTTAGAAATTCTAACTTATGATTTATTTTAAATTGAAATTAAATGTTTATAAACGCTTTTTGAATTGACCAAAACGCTCTGGTTAAAAATTATTTTAACTTAAAACGTCTGTATCCAAACTAATAACACAACTTATTTGAAACGAGTTAAACAAATATAGTAAACCGGGTTAAGTCTAATGAGAAGAATGTCAAAGTTGGGCAACTACAGAGTAGCACTAGCACTTCCCGCTATCTTCTCTCTCTTATTTCTCCTATAAAAAAGTTTCTTCCATTCAACCTTTTTCCCCGACTCAATTTCACTCACATTTCTATAGAGAGAGCTCTGCTTTTCATCTCTCCAATGGCGATTTATTGGAGATCCTATCTCTCTCTTTCTGCATTGCTAGTTTTGATGCTACTGGTCATCAATGTCACTCCCGGTCACAGGTAATTGAACCTTTTCCACTGATCCACAAGCTTCTTTTTGACAATGTGGAAACAAACAACTTGAATTTCTGAATTCGAGTGTGCTATATGAACGACTCTGTTTCTGATTAGTTCGCGTGAATAGATAAATTATTACGATTTGCTCATTGAATGTACTTTTTTTTTTTTTTCATTTT
>JAJOOS010007774.1:0-20061 GCA_029582725.1 Solanum chiquidenum
ATCAAAACGCATGGTTAATAGTATATCCTAACAATCTCCCACTTAGACTCATAACCATGCACCTACAACTCTAACACCCATTCCTTCAACATGTCTATTAAAAGACTTTTGCGGTAAAGCTTTTGTGAAAGGGTCTGCCAGGTTGTTCTCTGATGCAATCTTCGCAACCATCACATCTCATATCTGTACTATGTCTCGAATCAAATGGTACTTTCGCTCAATGTGCTTTGCCTTCTTATGACTTCGTGGTTCCTTTGAATTCGCAACCGCTCCACTATTATCACAAAACATTGTGAGTGGCATTTCTATTGCAGGAACAACCGCCAAGTCTTTCAGAAAGTTTCTGAGCCACACTGCCTCCTTAGCTGCCTCAGAGGCTGCTACATATTCGGCTTCCATGGTAGAATCAGCAACACATGTTTGCTTGATGCTTCTCCAAACAATGGCTCCAACTCCCAAAGTAAACACATTTCTTAAGGTCGACTTTCTAGAGTCCATATCAGACTGGAAATTCGAGTCTGTGTACCCTATGGGCACCAACTCATCTGAATGATAGACTAACATGTAATCCCTAGTACTTTTCAGGTACTTGATTATATGCTTAATTGTTGTCCAGTGTTCTCGTCCAGGATTAGACTGATATCTGCTAACCATGCCTACGACAAAACATATATCAGGTCCAGTGCACATCATTGCATACATGAGACTTCCTACAACTGACGCATAAGGAACTGTCTTCATGCTTTCTGTTTCCTCATATGTCTTAGGACATTGATCCTTAGATAGAGAAATTACATGTCTGAAAGGAAGAAATCATTTCTTGGAATCATGCATGCTAAACCTAGTAAGAATTGTATCAATATAAAGAGCTTGAGATAAACCTAATATCATTTTCTTGCGATCACGTAGAACCTTAATCCCAAGGATGTGAGCAACTTCTCCCAAATCTTTCATATCAAAATTAGTGGACAATCATTCCTTAACTGAATTCATCAAGCCCACATTATTTCCTATGAGCAAGATATCATCTACATATAATACCAAAAACACCATTTTATCCCCATTCCACTTTTTGTACACACAAGACTCATTGAGACATTGCTCAAAACCAAAAGTCTTCACTGTATTGTCAAAACAAGTGTTCCACGCCCTAGAAGCTTGCTTTAATCCATAAATGAATCTTTTAAGCTTGCACAACATGTGTTCTTGCCTTTTTCTATGAAACCGTCTGGTTGTCGCATAAATATGCTTTCATCAAGACTTCCATTAAGGAAAGCTGTCTTGACATCCATTTGCCAAATTTCATAATCATAATGAGCAGCAATGGATAAGAGAATTCTAATAGACTTAAGCATGACTACTGGCGAAAAAGTTTCCTCATAATCGATCCCTTCTTTTTGAGTAAACCCTTTTGCAACAAGTCTAGCTTTGTAAGTTTGCACTTTTCCATCTACTCCTCTCTTTTTCTTATAGATCCACTTGCATCCAATGGGTTTGACTCCATCTAAAGGTGGTTCTACAAGATCCCATACTTTATTGGAGTACATGGACTCCATTTCTGATTTCATAGCAACGATCCATTTTTCTGCATCTTCATCTTGTAGTGCTTCGTCGTAATTCACAGGTTCGGTATTCGACTCTTCAGGGATTCTGTCAAAAGACTCTCCCAAGAGTGCATACCGAAGTGGTTTTCTTATCACTCTCCCACTACGACGAGACACTACAGTTGCATGAGTAGGTTCAGAGAGATTTGCATTATTATGATCTTGTGGTGGAACCACATCATTTGTAGGATCTTGAGTGTCCATGTTATCTTCAGCACCTTGCGGTGAAGAGATATCAACAACTTCTTCCTCTAATACAATCTGCTCATTATTACTCCCACTACCTTGATGCAATGAATTTTCAGGAACTTGTACTTGTGGAATTATATGTTTATTAACATCTCTCCCACTACTACAATGCAATGGTATGTTAACTCTAACATATGGGGTTTGATTTTGGTTTCCATTATTTTCAGTAGACTGATTTGTTATCTCTTTGCTTAATTCCTGTAAAACTAGTTTACTTCTAGGAATATGGTTTGCTAAAAAATCCTTTTCCAGAAACTTGGCATTGGTAGTCACAATGACCTTCTTTTCTTTAGGATTATAAAACATACCACCTTTCGTTCCTTTAGGGTATCCAATAAAAACACATATTTCTATTTTAGGTTCTAATTTTTCTGCCATCCCTTTCAGCACATGTGCTGGACATCCCCAAACTCGAACATGTTTCAAACTAGGTTTGTGTCCAGTCCACAGTTCAATAAGTGTCAAAGGAACAAATTTAGAAGGAACTAAGTTCAGAATATAATTTGCAGTTTCTAATGCTTATCCCCAAAACGAATAAGACAAATCAGAGTAACTCATCATTGATCTAACCATTTCTAAAAGAGTTCTATTTCTTCTTTCTGCTACACCATTCTGTTGTGGCGTTCTAGGTGCCGACATTTGAGATGTAATTCCTTGTTCTAATAAGTAACTAATGAACTCATTAAAGAGGTATTCGCCACCACGATCAAATCGCAATGACTTGATATATATTCTATGTCGTTTCTCCGTTTCAGCCTTAAACTCTTTGAATTTCTCAAAGCATTCAGACTTACGATGCAACAAATAAATATATCAATATTTTGAGTAGTCATCAATGAAAGTCACGAAGTACTCATACCCACCTCTCGCTTGAATGTTCATTGGGCCACACAAATCAGAATGAATTAACTCTAGTTTATCATTGATTCTATTTCCTTTTGAGGGGAAAGGTCTCTTGGTCATTTTTCCTTCTAAACAAGATTCACATGTTGGTGCCTCCACTTTTAATGAACCTAAAGGTCCATCTCGAACCAACCTTGAAATCCTATATAGATTTATATGACATACACGCAAGTTCCATAGATAAGTCTCATTAAAATCAAAAGAACGCTTTCTTTTACTTGAAAGGTTAACATTATCCAGTTCTATGGTTTGTTGTAGTTCTGGAGAGACATTAATAATAAAAAGACCATCAATCAATGTACCAGCAGAGACAAAATGTTTATTATAGCTAATAACACAACCGTTATCAGAAAAATTAACATCATAACCATCTCTCAAAACTTTAGAAACTGAAATTAAATTTCTTCTAACAGCAGGTGCATATAGAACGTTTCTTAAAATTAAAACTCTACCACTATCAAACGAAAAAGTAATATTCCCTAATGCTAAAACTGGAGCTGTTGAACCATCCGCTTGAAAAACGCTAACTTCACCTCTAATCAGCTTGCGCGTTTCTTGAAACCCCTGCAAAGTAGTGCAGATATGATCAGTGACTCCTGAATCTACACACCATGAAGTGATAGAAACAGCCGCTAAAAATGTTTCAACGACAAGTGAAAGTAAGTTACCTGGGTTGTTTTTCTTCTTGGCTAAGAAAACTAGACAATGTACCTTCCAATGGCCTGACATCTTGCAATGAAAACACTTGCTCTTAGACTTTTTCACACCCCCAGTTGGAGGTGCAATTTCCTTAGCTTTGTGAGACTTTTTCTTCTTCTGTCCACCTTGCAGTTTAGAAGTAGAACCTTTCTCAACATTTAGTGCCAAGAATGGTTCCTTTTTGACAAGTGTCTCTGCCGCCTGCAACTCATTCAACAATTGTGCCAAAGATAGACTCATCTTATTCATATTATAATTTAGGCAAAACTGTTGAAAACTGTCAGGAAGAGACTGCAATATCATCTCAACTTGGGAGTCATTGTCAATTTCAGCCCCCAAGACCTCTAGTTCATTCAGAAGACCTATCATCTTCAGAACATGGTCTCTTACAGGAGTGCCTTCAACCATCTTAGTGTTCATGAGAGTTCTCATGGCAGTCTACTTAGCTGATCGACCCTGATCTCCAAACATTTGTTTGAGATTCTCCAGAATTTCAAAAGCAGACGACATAGCTTGATGTTGATGTTGCAACACATTTGACATTGAAGCCATAATGTAACATCGTGCCATCTCATCAGCTTTGCGCCATTTTTTATAAGCAAGTTTATCCTTATCACTAGACTGTTCATATGGTTTCAATAGGCATTCCTCATGGAGTACACACTTAAACTCTTCAGCAGTTAGCACGATGTCGAGATTTCTCCTCCAGTCAACATAGTTAGAACCCACAAGTTTTTTTTGACCCAAAATAGTACTAAGGGGATTAAAAGGAGACGTGTTGAATCTGAAATTGAAGAAATAGTACAATAGATCAATCAAAACAGTCATATAAACATTAAATAGTTACATTCAAACTCATCATATATATATACATTCATGCATCTTGAATAGCCAATCGATGGGATTGGAGAACTACTCATACAATATACATATATAAGGACTGATTATTCACTCCATAAACTTATACAGACCTAACTCAGATAGAGAGTCTACTGTTAGTTTAAGTCAGGTGAAAATCCTCTAGTTATATTGATCCAATCATATATTACTCAGTATAGAAGAGTTAATACAGATTATCAAACTAGCGATTAAATACGTAGTGACTTGTATTAAATTCATCCGATGGGGAGGAAGGTCTAAGCAAACACATAAACTTAATACTTCATTACTATTTAATCTTGGTAATTAAAGAAAAAAAATCCTCATCACCATTTTATTTTCTTCAAATTTTATACAAAAATTTTCCAGAAAAAAAAAATTGCAACAAAAAGTTCCAGTTCATTCGGTATAAAATCTCATACACATATAGTTAACCATATGAGAAATCACATATATAATGAAGAGAATGTCGCAATTAATTAACTATGACCCGTTCACTGCCGGCAAATCACATGCATACAAAAAAACTTCAACCAATCACTCAAATTAATTTCGAATACCCCACAAAGATATTACCTCTTGATTAATAAGTGAAACTTTGGTTTCCAGAAAACAGCCAGCATACATACAAGTGAAATTATAAGAAAATTACACCCAACATATATTTAAAAAGAACTAGCAGCCACCACGATCAGGTAAAAAAAATTGGACGTTTTTCTCACAATTTATACCCAATCACGTGAACAAGAATAACTAGTATCCATTATTTGAATTGTTCATACAATCCATAGGTTAGTTAAAATTATTACAATACTTCAAATTGGGTTACATCGATCATGGGAAACAATTTGCAGACACAATACATGAGATCAAAAATTTTAAAAAAAATCTCACGTCAAAACTGCCGCCACTCACGAAAGCCATTATTACCGTATGTACCCAACAAAACAAACCAGTTCAAGTTTTATCAATTTTGTTCTTTTCGTGATAAAATTAAAATTACTAACCACGAATCATACATATAATTGCATACGCATATTTTAGGTTATCTATAAAGATGCAAGTATGTCTCTTGATGCCAATTGTTAGAAAATAGCATATACAACAGAAGCATTCCAGAATCATAAATCATGCATGAGTATAGACAACAATCACAAATATGTATCACATACAAGGTATGCTGAAAATTAAATCATGATTACCTCTTGAAGCGTGTGCAGATATCTTGAAGCAATATCCAACTCCAGCTCTACGGTCTTCTACAGTGATCCTCAATTAACAATTGAACTCTCTCAATACTTGGGTGGGCAAGTATCGTATAGAATACTGAATTCTTTCTAGGTTGAAAGAATCCCTACTTATAGAGATGTCTTCCTAGTCCGTCCAAAGAGGAGAAGAAAGTATAAATCCTTTTTCTTCAAGAAAACCCCAAAACTCACGTTTCTTTCTTGGAAGAATTATACACGTTACTTTTCCTTCTTCTACTAGAAAAAGTTAAATTAGGCACTGGAGGGACCACGGAATTTATTACTGAGGCTTCCTATTATGGAAATAATTCCAAATAATTAATTTGAAATTATTCTTACCATAATAAATTACAAAGCATTCCACTAAAAATTCGTAATTGCACTCCTCTATTTATATTTCGAAATTCACCATTAAACACTTATGTAATTCCGTATGTTAAGATTACAGATATTAATCAATAAATTAAATTACTGACGAATTTAATTCAATGATTAATTTCCTTTAGAGCAATACTTAACTTATTTCATGTGCCAGATTCATAAATCTACCGACCGGGTTTACACATGAAAACTTATAAGTTTCTCATAAAAAGGTGTATCATCAATCTCTATACTGAGACATGGATTCCATCAACTAACTAATTATTTCACCAATATCTATTATTATCATACAATCGACCAGGCATATTGACCCATCTCAGAATCTCACCTTTTAATAAATCAAAACGATAATTAATATATACAGATCATAATCGTTATATCAAGATTAAGAAAATAAGTACATTTAATAGTTTAGAGAATATGTTTTTATCAGTCAGTCTAAAACATCTATCTCTGCTCGGTCCCGTTCAATACATACAAAATGCACTAGCACGAGAAGTTAGAACTATATCATTCTCATAATCAAGATAAATTACATTTAATTTCGTGCTACAATCTTTCTGATGGTTTTGTCCAAATTTCCATCTACGATTGTGAACTAGAACTTTTAACTTATAAGAACCGATGATTTAATCTTCTGTGTATAAGTTTAAACTCTATACACCAAATCATCTACTATATAAGTTAAGGACACATATATGACAATTGATTTATTTAATGTAACAATTTATTGAATTGAATAAATGAATAAACAATTGTTCAATAATAATACTATATCAAAACGCATGGTTAATAGTATATCCTAACAACAACATATCGAAATATCGAAGTATATAGTTACATAAATAACACACGAGCGCATATATATATATATATATATATATATATATTTCTACATGTATAAATGTGTTAGAATGATACAATTGAGACATTTTTTTTGAATGGTTGAAGTCATGATACTCAATTATACGAGTATACATTAGTTGAAGTTGAACAAAATTAGGGTTACCGATTTACCATACCGCAAAATACCAAAATCAAACTTCAAAATACTGACCATATCGAATTAAATTGGTATGATAATGATATAATAGTTTTAAAAATCGAATACTGAAATTCCGGTACCGAAATTTCAAATACCGTACTATATCATACCATGTCCAGCCCTAGGAGGCACATGCAAAATGCGCCTAACAGATTTTACAAAAATTATACTCCCTTCATTCCATATTAATTTCCATTTTGCACGGTGCTTAAGAAATTTTAAATTAAAAGATAATTTTTACTAATTCATCCCTAAAAAAACTCTTGAGAATTTTATAAACAAATGTGAATACTTTCAAAAAGTATTAATTACAAGGGTAATATAGAAAAAATTAATTAATTAGTAAGGTGATCAACTAATATGAGACAATTATATTTATGATCAACTGATATGAGACAGAAGAAGGAGTATGCCAAATTTGTTAGTTAATATTATTGACCCTCATAATTTTTTAGTAAATAAATAACCCTCATTATGTATTAAATTTATTAGTTATTATCTATAGAAATAAGAAGATCGAGAGTAACTTAAATAACAAGGAGACTCAATAACAAGTCGTAGTAATGCAGATATATTATTTGAGAATATTGTGACTTGTGAGTGTATGTATTATTTAACATTTCTTTTAAATATTTATAGTCAAACATGGCATCTTCACTTATCACTGTCTTTCATGTTTTTATCATGTATCAAAATTAAGTAATATTTTTATATTTTGCTATTTGAAAATAATCATATTTTTATATATGATGAAATGATGCTTTTTTTTTGCTTACAAGTAGTTATCCTTGAAATAGGGCTGCGTTGAAGATAAACAGGGCTACATAATTATTATAATACTAATAAATTTACCGAAAATAAATTATTTTCTTTTTAAAGAGGTAATTTGCATAATATGATAGTAATATATTTTAAGATATTATGATTCCTTTAATGTTTTAAAAGTTGAGACTTTTAAAGAATTAGAGTTGATTTGCATCTCATAATAAATTTTATATCAAATACATACATTATTTAGACTTGTAAAATTATGTTTGAAGTTTTTTCTCTACGAGTTTCTTTAATCATGTTTTTACTTGCTTTTAGACTAACGACGTATTATTATATTATTTTACTTCATTATAAATTAAAAATTTAACGATATATAAGCTTTCGCCTCACCCGTGCTAAATAAAACGCTTTGTCTCACGCCCCTATTAAAACACCGGCTGTAACAGTGGTTTTTGCTACTGTAGTCTGGTAGTTAAAAATATATGTAGGGAATATGTGAAAAATATCTTGTGCATGAAATTCTAAGAATCTAATAACATCAAGGCTTCCACAGTTTAGTCATGAATCTTTTACACAATAGATAAAGGGTTCAACTTCTCACTATTCCTATCAAATTCTTCCTATGTAAAGATAGTGAAAAAATTAGAAAAATATGTCAGTAGCACCTGCTTCTTGTTCATAGCAGCAGTGAGTTTGTAGGATTTTCACTTTTACAACCATGTAGCTGGTTACATTGGGATAGATGGCCTCCCAAAAAATGAGGCACTTCAAATACATAATACTGAAAGAATGAATATATTTCATTGGATACAAACACAAAGGGGAAAAAAACATGTATATTTAAGCTTACAGTAACTCTTCTTCACTAACTGTGTATGGCGGAGGTAACAAACTCTTCGCCTTAATGAATGTATCAGTACTACCAGAGGGCACTTCTGTAATGGGGGCATCAAGGACTCTGTCTGGAATTTCCCCTAACGTCTCCTCGAGAATGGATTTGATTGTCTACAAGGTTTAAAATCAGTTCAAAAAAAATCAAGCAACAGCTTACAGCAGGACCCAAATGAAAAGGTGATTTAGACAAAATAGAAATACAATTTTAAACGCACATATTGATGATGTAGGTACATATATTGATAAATGTGAACATTTACAGTAACCCTGCCAGCAACTAACAAAATTTCACAGAGCTTTCTCCTGGATGGCAAGATAGACACATTGAACTATTTTTCCTGATACCATCTTCCATTCAGAGATGAATGTTATTAAAATGCACGTGAATGCGACATCTCTCCTAAAATAGCAAGCTCCACGAATATCATAAAGTCAAAAATAGATGTTTCATTTTACTTGTCTAGTTTAGCAAATCAAGAAAATTTTATTAGTACAACTTTTTTCTCAAACTACCCGTAGTATTAAATGTAACTACAGTATAACAGTAGTAGTCCATTTTAGAGTTCCAAAGCATCATTAACACCAAGGGTGTGCCAGGTCAACATGGACCTAGTAATATGAAACAGGGAGAGTATGTAGCAATGCTACAATTTTCACATCTTCCAATGGTTCTTTTATTATGTCTCCACCATAAAGAAACATTATAACTCATCCAAACAATTTTCTCTAAACTCGGTAAATCCGATTAAAGTTGGGAAAATGAAACTAGAGAGTCACTTCAGAGATTGTGATAGCAGGGAACAAATTTCATACTGGGTGAAAGATATAATTGCACCACAGCAAGAATATGGCAATGGAAAACCTTCTCAAAAAAAAGAATATGGCAATGGAAAGAGCAATTCCCACTGTTACGGTTATTAAAGAGAGCACTTCCAATTGTCATAATTCAATGGTGACATACCGTGCAGCGCAGGAGAGCAGCATCAACCTTGCGCTTCCACACAACATTTCTAGGCTCTGCATGAAATAGACCAAACAGAGGCTGTACAGGGAAAAGTTAAAATGATGATAGCAGTAAAATGTTTTTATATCAAGCCCTCACGAAATGTTATGACAATAATTATGAGGAAAAAAGGCAAACTATGCATCAGTGGGGTGACAATGTCCAGGACAAAAGAAAAATCGTCCACTAAGCTTTTAAAAGAAGTGTGTTTATGCTACAAACTCCGGATGCAGCTAAGGTTAACAGCTCGAAAGGATAAAATGAAGAGTGACCTACCTTGACAACATCCCGAATATGGGGCTTAAGTCCATACATTCTAACGACTGAGTCACCATAGACCTGATATTGTTCAAGAACCTGCCACCACGAAGAAGTGAGTAATAATGAGATCATATGTTATTTAAGTAGGGAAATTTCACTAAAAAAAATCAGTTACAGATGGCAATGAGAACCTGGCGCCGAGTTATACTACGAAGAGGTGCACCATATACAGCACTGTCAATAAGTCCTAGAATCTGCCATGGACTGTCAAAAGCATGAGTTGTCTTAACATGTCAAGAAAATGACAGATAAAAAAACTAGGTGTCAAGGTGTTAGCAGTTAGTGCTTCAAAACATATGATGGGGTTTGTCATTCTGCATTATTGAACCAAAAACTAGAATTAGAGTCACAATACTGACCCACTGAACCAACAAATCACCAATGCAATTACATGCACAAGATATTTTTCACATATTCCCCTACAGATACCAAAAGGCTGCTCTTCCTTTTCTTAAACAACCCTACAAATATCAAAAGTTTCTACCTACCAAGAATCCACCTTTCACATGGATCCACACTGACAAGTTTATCTAGACAGAATAGCTCAAAACCATTAATTTGAAGTTCACAGCATATTTACAATTTTAAAATTTCACATGTTATAGAAGTCATCTTTCTTCAGATAACAAACTGCTTTATTGGCAATACACGCTAAAAGAAAAGCTAATGGGCATTGTCTCTAAAGTTCTCTGCAGACAAAATTATTTATATTTTTCAATTTAGCGGTTATCTCAAACTTAATATTCTCAACTAGCAAGATCTACAAGGACATTATGGGAGAAGAGGACAAACCTACAGAATCCATAAAACATCTATATTCAGGAGGTCAGGTGTCGAGTAGTAAATAAAAGAGACTAGTGGTAATAGTGTAAAACAATTATGCAGACATCTAGGAGCAGGGACGATACAAATATGTAGACATCTATCAAACTAACAAAGTCACAATAATATCTGGACGAATTATTGAAACGGTTACTAGTATTGACACTTCCCATACTTGCTGTAAGCTGCACGTCCCAGCATAACCCCATGAGCTCCTTCCATGCGTGCTGCATTAACCTACAAATGAATAACCAGAAAAGGGTCAGGTACTATAAGAATGCAGCATTAACGTAGAATATGAATAACCACAAAAACATTGGCATATGTAGAAGAAATCCTATGTGCAAATATGAAGTTTCACAAAGCTTACACAATCAATGTGCAAGAAAGACTAAAAACCAGATAGTTTTGAACTTCTCAGAAAAATTCCTGAGCCTAATTTGCACAAGATTGGGACCCTGAATTGCTAGTGGCCATAATATCTAGAATTTTGCCAACTAAGAAAGAGCATATAAATGCATCTCTGTTTTTTTTTTTGATAAGTTATATATCAACGGAAGAAGTTTATCAAGAGAATGTAGTCATCAAAAATAAGTTGTTTATCAAGAGAATGTCATAGCATGGAACTTATAAGGTGTTTTAAATGGATCAGATATCCTGCATTATGTCAAAGACCAAACCATCCTAATGTAGCTTGTTTTGCTGAAAATAAAGGAAATGCTCCTGCCTAAAGGGTCGTTCGGTAGCTGGATAGAGTTATGCAGGTATTAGTAATGTGGGTATTAGTTATGTAGGTATTAGTTATGCAGAATTTAGTTATACATGTATCAGTTATGTAGGGTTTAGTTGTGCATGGTTTGGTTATACATATATTAGTTATGCAGAGTTTAGTTATGTAGAGATAACAATATATCATTGAGCTAATTTTTATTTCTTAATTTCAAAATAATTAGTGAGCTAATATTTATAATAACCATTAAAATAACCAACTATATAAATAACACATTAAAATTAAATAAATACCAATAGCATTGTTATTCTTATCTATAACAATGATAGTATCAAAGTTATTCATGTATTAATTTTAATGTGTTATTTATATAGTTGGTTATTTTAATGATTATAATCAGTGTTTTCAAAAATGTTTTTTGGGGAAAGTCTCGGGGTGGGGCGAACCAAAAACGCTCTGGGGCGCAATTGAAGATTTAGATCCATAAGGCGTAAGCTCCAAGCGTAAAAACGTACGCCTTAGGCATTTTTATTTTATTTTGGTTTTTGAACCTTTTTTTTGCTTTAAATTATATTTTTTTATTATTGGTGACTTGGTGTAATGATATTTCTCAAAAAATAGTAATTGTAATACTTTTTTCTTCACTATTGCTTATTAATACCTTTCTCAAATAAAAATCATAACATTTTTTTCTATATATTGATTATTTATTAAAATTTATTTGTACAATAATTGAAAGTTTTACTTTTCCTAATTTTCTTGGTAATAAAATTATAAAATTAAATAGACATGAGACTACGCCCCCGTAGATCCATAAGACTTACGGGGCATATGTCTCGCCCCGTACTACATAAAACATCTCGCCTCATGCCCCCGCCTTTAAAATAATTGAAAGTTTTACTTTTGCTATTTTTCTTAGTAAATAAAATTATAAAATTGAATATACATGAGACTACGCCCCATAGATCCATAAGACTTACACCCCGTGTCTCGGGGCTTACGTCTCGCCCTGTACTACATAAAATGTCTCGCCTCACGCCCTGCCTTTTAAAATACTGGTTATAATAAATATTAGCTCACTAATTATTTTTTGGAATTAAGAAATAAAAATTAGCTCACTAATGTTTGTAATCTATGCATAACTAATACCTACCTACATAACTAATACGTGTAAAACTAAACCTTGCATAACTAATATCTACATAACTAATACATGTATAATTAAACCCTGCATAACTAAACCCTACATAACTAACACATGTATAACTGATACCCATATTATTAATACCTACATAACACAATCCAGCTACCAAACAACCCCTAAGGTCATAGTAGAGAACTTATTTTTCAGCACATTTGTTTTTATCATTCGTAGCAACATTTTCACAAATTAATACATGTTAATTACATATTAGGTTTGAGATACTTACCTCATCAATAGAATTTATGCCTCCATTTATTGTGAACTGTAGATCAGGGAAATCACGCAAAAGGGCATAGTAGTACTCGTACCTGTCAATGGCCAATTTACGTGGTCATTATGAACAACTGTTAAGATCTTTATTTATCAGTGATTAGGAACAACTATTAAGATCTAAAGATAAGCATGTAGTAGCTCAAAGTTTCAGCTACAAATACACCAGTAAATGATTAAACAGAGATATGTAATTTCACTTGTTTCATTGTTGTAAATCCTTGCTGGACTATTAAGCTATGACAAATTGCATACTTGAGTGGGGGAATTCTTCGATTATCTGCTGGGCTGATTCCATTAAGTAATGCCTTCCGGGAGTGTATAATAAAATGACGAGTAGGTGACTGAGAAGAAACCTTGTAGATAAAATCACCTGTACACATGAAAGGAAGAGGTCAATTTTTTTCTTATCTATAACAATGATAGCAGTACTATTTACCACTCCAACTTGTGCAACTAACCTATCTTAGATAGGGTAAAATTCGTTGGGAAGGTCAATAAGTTCTAAGACAACACTTCCCACATTCTCCTTTTTACTCTTAATAGCTTTGTTCTGATAAAATGAGGCAGAACCAAGCACTCATCATAGCTAGCTATAGTGCATACAAACATAAGAAATATCCTAAACAGCAACAGTAGACAGATATAGAAAATATGCATGAGATTCACATACTCGGCCAAATTAAGCATGCAACTTGCTAGGACTTAGCAAATTATATAAGAATGTCAACTAAAGGGTCATGTACCCAAAATATAGATGAACACGCAAGAAGCTAAGATGCCTAATTCTGTGGCATCTAGTAATATAACATGAACTTTGTATCTGTATCATCTAGCTGATAATGATCAGAACTCTTATTTAAATCATCCAGTGATGATGCATATAAGCCTAATGGGTTATATATACTCCCTCCGTTTCAAAAAGAATGAACCCCTTTCCTTTTTAGTCTGTTTCAAAAAGAATGACCTCTTTCCTTTTTTGGTAACATTTTAATTTCAGCTTTCCACGTGGCCTATTTAAAGCCACAAGATTGAAGGGCAATTTAGTACATTTGACACAACTTTAATTTAGGACCACAAGATTCAAAAGTCTTCTTTATTTTCTAAAACTCCGTGCCAAGTCAAACCAGGTCACTCTTTTTGAAACGGAGGGAGTATTATATACCAAGAGGGGGAAATCTGGAATTATGTTAAAGACAAACAATGTACCAAGCTATCAGCTAACCTAGTTGAGAAAGTTATATGTAGAAACATTTTTGGAAACTTAATTATGATTTCCACTTCTCTTTCTTATATGTATGATGACACATTTAATTTCAGATCCAACATGGGGAGGGAATGGTTGAGTAACTCGTGTCAACGCGTGTGCAAGTACAGAGGTGATCCCCTCCAGTCTCCACAGACCTACTAATACAGTATGCTCAAAGGGAACAAAAAGACCATGTGAAACATAGCCACTTGAAGTGTAACGTTGGCTTCTGCTCCGAGTTAAGTGGTCATGCAATTTGCTTCTAGTTCATAATTAAAAGATATTGTCAGCTTTCTAAGATCCACTCGAAAGTCCAACCGTTACAAGGTCGCAAGACTTGCTTGGAATTATATTATAAAGAAACTAAAGGAGCTCAATTTTGATGATTTTCTTGAAGCAAGGTCAGAACATAAAAATGGAGTTGTAATCGACAAGACAAGAGAAAGAAACAAGTAAAAATCAAACGATTGATAATTGAAGAATTGAATTTTGATTCTCATTTCCTGTGAGTGAGGGAAAGTTTGAAGAGCTTACATAGTTCATTGTATGAGTCATGGTCATCAAGTCCAATTCTGCATTTGACACTCACGGGAACATTTGTATTTGCAGCAATTACGCACATGGCCTCAGCAACAAACTTTCCTTGTAAAGGTTGTGCATATATCAGAGCAACTATACAGATAAATAATATTTGATGTATCAAGCAAACAAATCTGAACCTTTGGATCAAGCATGAGGCGCACACCAAAACATCCATGTCCAGCTACTCTGGGGCTAGGACATCCACAACTGTTATATAATAGAGAAAAAGTATCAACTATGGGTCCGAATAAAAGCTAGAAACCTATATTTTAGATAGGAAAAGCAGAACATACTTAAAATTAATTTCATCATAGCCATATGGAGTTGCCAATTGTGTCGCTTTGGCCAAGTTCTCCAAATTATTTCCCCCAATTTGAAGCACTATAGGATGTTGCTCAGGGCCATATGCCAAGAATCTATCCTGGTATATTAGAAAAACCACATAAATGTCAGATCTCACTGCACAATAGGAACACACAAGCATTAGTCAGTGACAAGCTGCTCTAAAAGGTCCAAGCCACAAGCGCAATAACCTATCAGTACAAGAAAGTTCCTTTTGGAGATCTACCCAGGTTACAATAATATATCATCTAGTCCCCTTCTTTCCCACGCATTTTACACCAAAAAATAATATTCCTTTTCTAGGGGACCATCTAACTGGGACAAGGGTCTTCATTTAGGGAAATGAAAAAGACCAACCAATTTGCTCGGTTCCTTGAAAGACAACCCAAAGATTCTACAGTAATTGAAATAAAAACAGTACGTTCATCGATTTAGTAAATCAAATACAAGTGTCATACACCATCTATAGAAGTGTTAACTGTAAGCTTCTCTTGGTAGAGGGTCAGTTTACATCATGTAAAAAGTAGGCATATACCCAGAGAGACAACATCCACTATTTCCTTTTATCATGAGAACCGGGGCTAGCAGCAAGAGGATCTAGATCACAGCATGTAACTTTTGACTATTTCACCGTCTCATGACTTAAACAATTGGGAAAAAAATTATAGGATATTTTGATTTATGCACATTCACTGAAAAATTTAACCTGTACACTTGAGTTAAATTATCGTAGACGAGTTTGAATCCTCTGCAATTGTAAGCCTTTTCATACTATATAGCACAGTAAATGTTCTTCTCTTTCTTATTTCTTTTTTTTCTAGAATAAGAACAAAGGATTAGCTCACATGATTCTCTTCTTTTTGCTTAGCTCTAGTTATCAGTAAGAAACAAAAAGTACTTTATAGTTGGGTAGAGAAGCACTAGAGTCTCATTCCATGATTCAGAACTTTACCAAATTGCCAGTCTGGTAGACAATTGTTTCAGCAGCAAGCATTTCTGAGTAGAGCCACGCCTTTTTTGAGATAAGACGGGCCAAAGTTCTGTAATGGTTATCGGTCCATTCCATCATGGGGGCAACACTGTTTAAATACAAAGGCTTACATATATTAGGGAGCTTCTTTTTATTATTATTATTTTAACTGCAGAAATATTATGGAGCTAATTATCATTGTATAGAGAGAAAATTGGACTTCTATATATGCACGCACCTGAACCAAGGAGGAGGATAGTGCTCTGCACCCATTAGAGAAGTAGAGTGGAGTTTGGAGTTTTGATGATAAGCACACAATGTCTTGCATGAACTTCCATAAAAGAAGTTTGATGACAATCTGCCACAGGTTTTCAGGATAACAGAATGAAAAGGAGTTAAAGAAACAATAAAAAATGTCCGGTAGATTTCTTCTTCCCTCTAGGCTGCTCTTTTATGAACCTATCCATTGGATAGAATTTGACATCACACAAGAGGATATGCTGTATACCACACAGAGGCGCTTTGAAACATTTTCACAAATAGATAATTAACTGAATAAATAAAGACCTAACACCACCTAGATCTTCTTTTTTTTTTTGATGAAGTAACACCACCTAGATCTATATAAGCCCAAAACGAAACTTGTGTCATTTTAAGGACAAACTGCCAGGAAGTGGAAAGTTGATAAACTGGCTCAACATTTTTAATAATTTTACCGGTGCTGTAGGTATTGCCTAGAAGACTGGAAAAACCACCCTCACAAGAAGAGAAGCTACAAAGACAAATCAAAAGCATTTGGAGTACAATTCCAGCATTCATCTTGTGGTTAAGAAAAAAGGTTCTAGACACTTAGAAGGCAGAATTGATGCAGTTCACTGTTTAACATACAAATGTTTAAAATCATTAGCATTTGGAGGTAATCTGAATAACTAAATGGATATAGATGCTATGAAGGATTTCCTTGGCTCGGGTACATATGTGAGAAGGATTAGATCATTTATAGCCTTCTTGATAACCAGGACGCACTTGGTGCTGTTTTCACGAATCAAATTTTATCATCAATCAACAAGAAACTACATCTCAACCCTAAGCTTGTCAAGGTCAGTAATGTGAATCCTCTATAATAGTAAAATATTATTTATATGCAAATCCATGGCATTCTTTCTATTTTAAAAGTCCCAAAATGTTTTCACAATATTCCATTAATCATACACTAGTTATTCCATTTAAACTGACGCCATTCAACTGTATATGGATTTTAATAAGTTAAATTTGACTTGTATATAATATTTGTAGCAACGGCATAAAAACTCAAGGTTTTTAAAGAGAAATTAGAGTTTAAAATTAGAGTATTAAAAGGAATTAGATTCTTGAAATTTGTGAAAGCTATATGGGATCAATACCAAAAACTGGAATAGTGTAACCTTTTAGAGCATATCAAAGTCGGATTATCATATAAATAACGGCAGACAGGCATTATTCTATACAATTATCACAAGTTCCAAAATTTTACATCCCTAAATAAATTTCTCAAACTAACGTCTTAACAATCACTTGGCTATTTTTATCTGCCACTCATATATTAGACGAGTTAAAGTTAAACGTTCTACCCTTCATGCTCATTCAGATAATATCAAAGTTAAAGGTTCTATATCAAAATTCAATCTTTCTATGTTTTCTCCATATAATCTACCCTTTCCAGCTTCCAACCCAAAATAAAATAGCTCTTAAACAATTTCTCCTAATTTTTTCATTGCTTGACAACTTAATCATATTCCAGTTACCCAAAATCTCAGAACCACCCAATTCCTACACTTATATACTTTCTTCCCACATTAAGCTCTTCTCCTTCTAACAGGAATTGACCCCCAAAAAAAGTGCGAATACGAAAATATATAAATTATGGGGGTTTCGAGGCTTAAAAAAGTGACCAGAATAAACTGAAATTAGGGAATTCAAGAACAAAACAAGAAAAACAAAATATATATATATATTTTTTTTAAAAGGTAAGCACAAAAACAATACTATTAGCTAAGTAGAATGAAGAAAAGGAGATTTAGGGTTTTACATGGAAGCAGAGAGAAGCTGCGGCAGCTACTTCTGAGGCGAATCCAGTGGCCGCTGGAGAAGACAAAACGAATATTAAAACAATAGCTCCAAATGTAAAGGGAAATAGCCTCTAATTATTTTATTTAAATTTATTTTTGCTCTGGGTTATAAAATAATAATATAATAGTCTCTCTATATATAATTACTTAGTGATCTTTATTACGTAACATGTTATCAACATTATTTCGAGTAAATATTTATAAAGCTTTAAAGATATCTATTTTCTTAATTAATGACGTTTTTTTTCTTCTAAATATGAATTTTGTTGTTATGGATATATAAGATAAAAATTATTGTCATCAATGTTTGATGATCAAATTCATTTTGATGTTATATGATAGGCACGATCAAAGATAATCAAATATCAAATTAAGGTCCTGTCAAAGTAAATATATTTCTATGACACCACTCTGAAGGGGGGTTTGAAAATGATGTGTTTCATTTGCTGAAGATCTGATTATGCTTTGGAATAATTTGAGTTAATATCTCAAAAGGTTCTCCATCTTTGAGAATTTATCTAGCAAGGTCATTAAATTTTATTTTGTATCAATAAAATCAAAGTTTAATTACTTTATTAGATAACTTTTCAAAGTTGAGTTACCTTTTGAGATATTAACTTGAATAATTTAAAAGGTCATTCTTCTATAAATATGTTTTGATTGGAGTAATTTAAGGCAACACATTTTTAAATCTACATATGAATATAGTTTTTCATTGTTTTAAGACAAACTTTCATCAAACTAAGAGTAAAAAACGTTGTGTTCCCAAACATGATTATGACCTTAATTGTGGTCATTATCATAAATGAAGAAAGAGCTCTAATGTTGATGATCACATGCACAAATAATATCCTTCACCATCAAAAGTAAAAAAAGAATGTCTGCAATACAACTTATGTAATATTATGATAGGAAAATACATAAAAAAAAAAAATCTGAACTTGGCATGAAAACTTACTTTAGTACTTAAACTTTACGGGTAATTATTTATCCCCTTAACATATTTGAAGTGAATTAATACCACCCTAAAAATATAATACCAGTCTCAAGTTGGCAAGTGTATTACACACGCACCACGTCATTGACACATTAGAACCACATAAGCGCCACGTCATAGCCACATTGGAAATTCTTTAAAATTTGATTTTTGATTTTTTAAATTCATTTCTTTCTTTCCTTTTCAGAATATTTAAATACTAGTTAATCTTTAGTTTAGTTTAAGAAATATTGAAATCATTAGCAGTGATTTTTTTCAATACTCAACGTCATTTACTGCCATGTCGATTGTCGGTGTTCTTCATTTTTTTTATTTTTATATACTAATCAAGGTCTAATTATTAACTAATTCAAGAAAAAACACATTTCTTTGTAGTGATTTTTTTTTTTAAAAAAAAAACTCTCTATCCTTTGCTTCAATCGTCATTGCCAACCACTAACATTATAGATCGGTTGACAAAACCTCATCTTCTTTTATGCCCAAGTCTTTATTTTTCAAAAAAAATCATAACTTTTTAAGAAAAATCAAATCTCCAAAGTAAAGAGTAAAAGAAATTTATGTGGGTCTTGAATGTGATTCTTTTTGTTTATGTGTTTAACTAGAAAATGTACTTTAAATGTAGAGTTTGAAGAAGGAGAATGAGGATGGGGTGGGGTGGGGAGTTTGAGGAAGAAAAGACAAGCAGGTAGATGGGTAGGTGGAGTTTTGAGAAAGCGGGGTGGGGGGTTTGAAGAAGAAGAAGAATGAGGTGGGTGGGTTTTTTTTTTTTTTTTTTAATTATAAATATAAAA
>JAJOOS010007775.1:0-17943 GCA_029582725.1 Solanum chiquidenum
TAGTTTATAGAAAAAACCTAGAAGGGAGATGAATCCAAAACATAATATTGTCCTCATCTAAGCTATGAGAAGCCCAACTTCTTCTATAGATATTGGCAATCCATTTGTATGACAAGTACAAAATATTGCAAGCTAGCTATGAAGAATATTTGTCATAATTGTTATTATTGAGAATCTTCCCTTTGTAATTTAAAATTGACACTTGATATCCAGTATCCTTATATTATAAAAATCCTAAACAAATACAACTCCATTAGTTAACAGTTAAAAGAGAAATTCCTTGTACAGACCTAGGCATTATTGGAAGCCTTGAGAAGTTGACTCCTGTGCACGCAGAGAGTGCAAGTCACTGCTATTTGCAAGGCTATTGAACTCCACACATTTGGATAGCATTGTTGGGTAGCGTCGTTGGCAGAATGTCACCAGTCTTTTAACTGAATGCAGAAGCTTCCTAGTTGTCTCATCGTTCATGGCATGAGCCACACTATTTGTATGAATCTTCTCACGTGCTGATCGTTCATGAATACCAACCATAGTAACACCAATAGGCCAAGGTGCATTACCAATTGCTATCTTATTAAGATACTGATCCATTGCAGCACTATATTCTCTATTCATACAACATTCAACCATCACAACTAATGCTTGCCTAATGTCAATATTAAGTAACCTTTTCCTGCATAAATCAAATAGCGGATTCAAATCCCTAGCACACTGCATAAAAGTAGCCACCACTGTCTGGTTTTTAGACTCAGCACTCCTCTCATCAAGCTCTTGATTCCACTCATTCAACAACTTTTTGTAAAACACCAAAATCTTATCCTCATCACACAAATCCTCAAAATTAGTTTTCATCCCTTCAAATCTTCACCATCTTTATCCTGATCTGTGGCTTTCCGCTTCAACATCCGTGACTTCTTCAATTCCAGCATATCTCGCAAAAAGTCATTCGTTTGGCCTTCCGTCATATCACGTTCATCAACTTCAAACAACACAAGACTCAACCTAGCAAACCTTGCCTCTTCATCTTCTCCGAATAAAGTCACAGGGTGTTTCAAAACCCTAAGGCGGCGAACAACTTCTTGTCGCGGAAGGGAAACTGATGAAGAAGATTCCGATTTGACATTGTCGGTTGACAAGTAAGATTTATGGTTATTATGTTGCTGGGATTTCGCTTCGACTTCACGTTTTTTACTCTGTTGTATCTCTAATTTATTGAAAATTTACGTCCACCCACATATTGGGCTCGATTGTTCAGTAGCTTCTCTGTTATTTGTTTCACTTCATCCATGGTTTTGGTTTTGATTTTGATTTGCAAACTTTTAATTTATTTAAAGATGAAACAAATTCAAATCCGACTAGGAATAAATAGGATTTGAAAGAAAGGAATAGGACTTAAGAAAAAAACTACCTAGGCGGTAGGAATATGAAATTAGTAACGGTAGTTTCCTTTTTCTGTGAAAAAATAGGAGAATTAATGTATACTCCTAAACTATATGGGAAAAACTATTAGAAAAAATATATGGGAAAGACAATTAGAAAACAATCTTAAAATATATGGGAAAGACTATTAGAATTTAGAAAAAGATTCCTAAAAAATATGGAAAATACTACTTTAGAAAAAGATTCTTAAAATATACATTAAGGAAAATTAGAAAAAGACTATAAGCTCTATATTATAACAATATATAAATTATAAATGATTGGAAATGATCTAAAAGTTACTATAATCTTAAGCTAACAATAAAGAGAAAAGAGACTTAGGAAATTAAGTGTAGGGATCCTAAATAGTTTAGGATTTGTTATTTGGTATTTATTTAATTATGCCTAGTTAGGATTTGTTTGTCCTAGTTTATATAGGAATATATTTTCTAATCCTAGTTTAATTTGGTTAGTTAGTATTATAAATAGGGGTGTAAGATACATATTTTTTCATATAGTGAAATACTTGTGTTATTATATAAACCCCTCCTCCCTCTCATCTCTAATTGATCTGAGAACATGAGTAACGAAAGAAGAGTTCACCCAGATTGTGGGAACCCTTATCATGAATGCAGCGAATATTGCTTCAATATAATAGCGGAAGTAAAGAAGCAAGTGATCAAAGCTGAAACAGGTATGTTGCAAGCTAATACTGTTGATGTTCATCGCTCCGATGCACCTGATGAAAGAGATGGTGTTGAAAGTCACAGTGATGATTGGGAGGATAATATGGGAGAAGAGTCGGCGAATCTGATCACAGGGAGGAAGAAAAAGTTATTTGAATTGAGGTTAAAAATGAACGAGGCAAGAAAAGCTAATCAATCTGCAATGGTAGTAGAGAAGAAAAAAACAGAAGTTCCACCTGCAGAGTGTAGAGGAATGTCCAAGCAAAATTGGATTGAAGAGAGGAAGAAGAAAATTGGGAATTTGTTGGATGCAAACGGGTTAGATATGAGCAAGGCATATATGCTAGATACACAAGAGTCTGCTGAGGTAAAGTATAAGAAATGGGAGAAGGAGCCTGCTCCAGCTGGTTGGGATGTTTTTAATAAGAAAACGCTACACGTTGCATACAAGAAGCGGACAAAGAATCTTGCTGTTGACATAGACGAGTACAATAGAATGAAGGAAACTGACCCAGAATTTTATCAAGAAACTTCAAGTCTCCAGTATGGAAAGGCACCAAAATTATCAGACGACAAGATAGAGAGGATGGTGAAGGAGCTAAAGGACAGGGATGAGAAGCGCCAATCATTTAGTCGGAGGAGAAAGTTCCATGAAGAGAAAGACATTGACTCTATTAATGATCGTAACGAGCACTTCAATAAAAAAATTGAGCGTGCCTTTGGAAAATACACCCTGGAGATCAAGAATAACCTTGAGAGAGGATCTGCTTTGCCTGATTGAGCTATATTAATATGTACTTTAATTTTCTGTATCCTAGAGCTGTCTTGTGATGGCCTTTCTTGGTTTAATTATGTCTTTTCAAGTTGAGAAAAAGGACCTAATCTTTTCTTTGGAAATTCAATTTGTAGAAATATTTTCACTAATGATTAATTTTAGGCACCTTGTTCCTCTTTTTTGTACTCTTTCCTTTGTTTCTATCAGTAGAAATTCAAATCTTATTTATCATCTTAATTAACATAGTTGTTAATGAGTATACCATTTAAAAGCTAAATTCCCTGCAAAAGAATAACCAAGAAAGGTAGTGAGTAGATAACCCCTAAGTTGGTTACAAAACACTATCAAATTTCTACGTCAAAAGCGAATTCCTTACTGATTTATGATATTGACAGAATTTAGCAAACTCATTGGCTGAAACCCAAATCATTTTCTCAGATGATGGACTAGAACCAAACATTTTGAACTTATGTTTAGTCCAAAAGGATTTAAAAATAGATTGTAGATGACTACAAGTAACAAGGGCTGCAACCAAATTAACAAGACCTATAATAAGTTTTCTGCAAACAAAGATGTCCCCTCACAGACCAAGAAGATATTTGGACGATGGTGAGCCCTAGTGGCTTTGATACCATGTAAAATATAGAGACAATGGAACAATCTTCCTACTCATATTATTCCAAGAACGAGAGTTATTTATATGTGTACAAGAAAATATATCTAAGGAAACAAAATCAGAAAATCCCAAAATATGTTCTATATATGGTTGTGCTCTGTATACAATATGATAATGCGTCTATGCACATTTTGTAACACTAAAGAAAATCTCTCTCAAATAACCATTGCCACTCCTCGAATACCAGTTTGTTCCAAGCCTCAAAAGAATGACTGATCATCCTGCAATCAAATTTGGAAGTTCATTATGTCAGAGGATAAATCCAAAATGGAATCGAAAACTGTTTTATGAGAGAAAATATATAACAATCTAAAATTGTAAGAAACAGACACTTGCCTTTGAAGATGTTTCTTCTTCTCTTGCGACTCTAAGATCGTTTCTTCTATTGTATCCTTGATAATAAATCTCACAATCCTAGTAATGAGGAGACAAAATAAGAGGCATGCAAGGGAATAACAATACAAGAAATGCAAAACACACCTGACTGGTTTATGTTGCCCTATTTGATGAACTCTATCTTGTGCTTGCTGCTCTGCATCAGGATTCAAGCAGGGATCCATCAAGAAAACCTAAGCATAGGTCAAGAAAATGTGAGCCACTTTTCATGTACTTACTTAATAGATGATTACAAGTCATAGTGGTTGTTTATATATCAAATGAACAACACAACAGGAGATCTAACGTGCAACAGGAATGAAACGACTAGATATCCACAGAGAAGGAAAATAGATCTCTTACATGTGATGCAACTGTAAGATTGAGGGCAACACCTCCAGCTTTGAAGCTCGTAAGCAGTATCCTGAAATCTGGATCCTCAGTAAATCTGGTAACTGCTGCATCTCTTGCAGAAACAGATGTGGATCCACCTAATTGAACACATTTGATGTCCGACTGACAAAGCACACATATGAAAAGCTTCAATTTGTTACAAACTGACAAGAAAAGAAGGACGAGAAAATGAAAAGGAAGAACTAAAAAATATCTTTATATCTTACCTTCTGAAGAGAATATTGTATCAGATCCAAAAACGGTGTGAACTGGCTGAAAACTATTCCTTTTGCAGAGCCATCTCTTTCAAACATGAACATAATTTCTTCTCTCTACATTTAAAAAAAAGAAGTAGAAATGAACATCAAGCATGCATTTATCAGACACCCTTCACTTTGAAACTCATGATGGAGTTCCGTAATATCAAAATAGAAATACTGTAGCAATATTATTGAAGTAGAAGAATCAAAGAGCTGAGCACACTAGGCCTTCATTCATTTCAGACTTGAAATGGGAAATATATTTAATGCATAGGCCTCACTTCATTTCCTTCCCCTCTTTGTGAAAAGGAAAGAAACACGCAAGACAAAGAAGAAAAGCAAACTGAGGAGAATACATATGATGATAGCATAGAATGTAATTGCATACCAGAGCTTCTATTTTAGTGCTTGTCCGGAAATCATCGAGGTGAATCTTGTTCAATATACTTGAGGATCTAAACCCTTTGACCGTAGGTTCAGAATTAGAAACTCCTTTTTCCACGTTATGTTCCACAAGGAAAGGATGATCAACTGCCTGCCAATTAAGGAAAGACATTAGTCAGACATTTGCCACAACCAAATTTGCCTGAACAGAAGAAGCAAAAAAAAAATGTTTGTATTTAAGCTCACGTATTAGAAGGTAAAACTACACAATATCCATAAAAACTTTTAGCAGTCATAAGAAAAGCTGTACTTCACAACACATTAAATAAGTCTCTCCATAGTCCAACCTTTATACCGATTTTACAGTTGGTCGCTAGATTTCCTGTGGTTTTATAATTCCGTTGACCAAATTGTATTAACTGTCCATTATTATCGTCCAAATATATATCCACCCATCCAAATTTCAAATCTAAGACTTCAATAAAACTAAAACAATGTAATACTATAGTGATGAAACTATTACGAGAATACATTAATATGAAAATTACAGCAGAAAATTGAATAGGAAATAGAAGATGAAAATATAAAAGCAGCCGCAGAACAATCATATATATGTAGGATCAAACAACTTGAAGGCAAAACCCTCAAACAACAAGAATACACATGAAGATGAAGCAATAAAAATTAGAGTGACGATAGATAGATCAAACTAGGATCTAGGAATAACACAAAATCAAACAATTGATAGCTTGATTAATTCTTCTGTAAGTATTTTATCCAGTGATTCTCGGATGACTTATCCTAATTTGGCCTTAATCTCTAAAGCTGTTCATTGTACAATAATGATCATCAGTCCTAGTTTAAAAGGCTAAAGAATGATTTCTACTATTTGCACTAAATACCTTGACTCCAATAAAAACTGGATAAATTGTTTTAGAAGTTTTAGCACAGAAACTTCTATACAACATTGTTTTTCTACCTTCTGTAGGCGTGTATTTATAGAGCGATAGTTCTTTCTCAGAGGTCCATCCCTAGGACATCTGCAAAAAATACAACTTGGGAAGATAATGGTTAGAATAAAAATATCCTCTTCGTACTTTCTGCAGGAGAGGCTATGACTTAAATGATTGAGAGTTTTATGGGAAGAAAATGACTTGTAAAATCTTATGAATTTAGTATACCTAGAAACTAACCAATATGTTCCAAAACTACTTAAGAACAAGTAATTGTAGGAAACATATTCCATGCAATCACTTCATGCATAAGACAAGAAAACAGGATATGCAACCAAAAAAGGAAAACAAAAATGATCCTATCCCATGAAATAGATTCGAAGGAACAAAGCTACTTTAGTGTGAACAGAAAAATTGCAGCGGAAGTCGCAAGCAAAGTGGAACTTGCAATCCAAAAGAGCTTGATATCGAAAATTAAATATCAGAGAGCATACTTATCCAACTTTGCAATAGTTTCTTCTAACAGTTGTTGGTTGTAGGCCTTTTCATTCACATCCAAAGAATCTATTCTCAGAGTAACCTAAATCCAAAAATAAGTAACAAGCTACACCCATGAGAAGATTATTATCAAATTGATGCACACGGCATTAGTGTAAGACAGAACTCACAGTCTTCAGGGGAAGTGCAAGATCAGCAGCTCTCTCCTTTTTGGTACGTTTTAGCAATAGATTTTTCAGAATTTTGTGCTTCAACAAAACCATCGCATCTCTACCAGTCGCATTGGATAGAATTGATTCTAAAGGTTTTGCAATATACTGGAGAGAAAAGATGTTTCAACTTTACCATGTAGCAATATGAATTCTCAGAAGTATGTATATAATTATTAACTTACTCTATTCCACCAGAGAAAGTGGCGTGCAGGTTTGTGGTGGCACTGTGCACACTTGGTTGAGAAGCTGCTGTACATTACATTTATCAAAGAACACATTATATAAGAGATTTCAGACAGTTTCAATAACATTGGTTGAGAAGCAAAGAGTAACAGATATTAAGCAAAATAGATCTTGAGCCATTGCATTTTTCTCCCTCAGGGATAGGAATCGAGATTTTAAAAAAGAAATTTTATGTCTACCTATAATCAAGTGCTTTGCAATCACAATCTTTGCAAAAGTGATAAGCGTAAGGTTTAGCTTGTAAGAAATGAACCTGTACGAAAGTAAAGAATGTAATTAACCCCACAACAATAAGAGGTTATGGAAAGCGTTAAACCAGCAGAGTTAACTTACAATTGAGTACAATTCTCTTATACGGTTCTGCAGGGGTATACCAGTTAAGGCCCATTTGTATGAAGATTCTAAAGCAAGAACAGCTCTTGCCGTGTTGCAGTCCGCATCCTTTAGATAATGAGCCTATGCCACAGAAGTGCAATCAGGAAAAGACATTGCAGATGAAAGACATTGTATCACATGTAATTTAGAAATTCTACTCTAATGACTATATAGGCAGCACCAGTCTATATAGGAGCAGAGTTTGCAGAATATCCATGATCTGATACGAAAATAGAAAGTGGCGATCAAACTAGAATTTCAAATAACATTTTACATGATGAGCAGTTAAACAAATCATTGTATTAACTTCAGGACAAATATAAATTTCATGTTCTTATATTCTTATAAAGGTTAATACCTAAAAAAATGGCATAGAGGTATGTATAGTACTCTCACCAAGATTATTCAGTAGTTAGCTATAAAGGTTTTATTACACTATAAGACTCTTCATGGCGTTCTAAGAGCCAATATAAGACTCTTCACATTCTAAGAACCATCATTGTTCAACTCTAGCGTTGAAAGGCATGTTACTTGCACCTAACTCAACCCCAAAACCTAACTTACAAGGGGAGGATCTATAACAAGCTTGAAGAAAATCTGGTACTTGCAAGTTACATTAAAAGATCTTATGAACAACAAATGAACAGGGAAACCAATTGAAGAAAACGAACAACAAAATCCATGGATCTGTTAATGTTTGACTTGCCTCATCCAAAATGATGCGATCCCACTTCACTGAATGCAAAACTGACCTTCTCCTGGACACATCTTTACCAACACTGGCTGAAATATCAACAGAACCATCGTCACTCAATTTTTCTGTAGAATCTGTTTTCTGGTCCAACATTTCTACCCGAGGTTTTGAGTTCTTGCTGTTATGCTTTGACTTTTTTGTCCTATAGTCAGCCTCAATAGTGTAGTATGTAGTAATGATAAAATCATATTCCTCTAGTTTGTATGTACATTTCTCCCTGTCGGTGCCATGATAAACAAGGGTTTTGTTGCTTCCTTTAGTGGTGCAACGTTCAATCTCGCGAAACCATTGCATTACTCCAATCACAGGACATACAACAAGAGTTCCTTTTACTGTTGGGAGTTCCTGGGAAGCACTGGGTGAAGACGACAATATACTGGAACGTTTCTTTAATTCGCGTTGAGCAAGCACAAGTGCTATGGCTTGAACCGTCTTCCCCATTCCCATTTCATCAGCAAGAATACCCCCTTTGAATGTAGATTCTTCTTGCTTTAATGACCAAGCCAACCACTCCTTTTGGTACCTCAATAGTGGCAAGATCAAATCTGATGGTGGCACGGCAATTTCAGAAAGAGACACGTTCAGAATATCCAAGTCTAAATCATCTGAATAATTCTCAAGAAGGCATGTATCATTTTCTTCTTCCCATTCTTCCCACATCAAAGCTGGCCTTTCCTTTTGTTTCTTCTCACGTTTTGCCACCTTAACTAGCAGCCTTTCCATCAAACAATGCCTCTCAAACTTCACATAGAGATGGCCACTACCATCTGAGGCTATAGTCTTTTGGTCTTCTGTCAACAAATAGTATGGATTTCAGATTCAACTAATAGATAGAGTAAAAAGTTACATTATTTTCATTTTTGGGTATTTTGAAATGTTGAACATAATCCAATTTCACACAAACTTTCAAGAAATGAGGGGGCTTTGGGAATTTCAGAGTTCTCATGGTATTCCAATTTACATGTCATTATTTTCAAAATCCAATTTCACACAATCTTTCAAGAACCTGGAATCGAAGGATTGATTTTCAAGAAATGATGGAGCTTTGAAAGAGAACTCAGAAGAAGAAGAAAAAGAAGAAGAACCTGGAATTGAAGGATCCATTTTCCCAGAAAGCAGAGAGAAATCAGGGCTTTACACACAGAAGGAAATTAAGGGCAATTGTTGATCGTTTGTTTACACAGAGCTAGTTGGAAGAGAACTGGCAAGTGAGCGGGAAAGACTATTTATACAGAGAATTAAAAAAAAAAACGACTCCAATTTTTATTTTTTTGGGAGTGGCATCTATCGAAATATCTAAAAATATAAAATTATAGATATTTGTCTAGACTAGATTCTAGACGAAAAGGCGTGTAGTGAGATCTCGGGGTTGGGGTCTGGATCGGGGTAGGAGTCAGGTAGTGGGGTCCCGAGTTGAGGCCAGGAGTCTGTAGTCAGATCTCGGGGTTCGGTATCGGATCTCGATCGAGGTCGTGGTTTAGTTCGGGAGTCAGGGTCGATGTCGAGGTCAGGAGTTGGGTTTGAGTTGACAATCAGATCTCAGGTTGGGATCAGGGGTCGAGAGTCGGAACCTGGGTTAGGGTCGGGAGTCAGTTCCTGGCGCAATAACAATCCTTGGTCGGGGTCAGAAGCCGAGCCTCGAGTCGAGGTCGGGTCGGATTCCAAGGTCTTGATCAAGATTCAGGTCTCAAGTCAGGGTCAGAAGTTGAGTTTCAGGTCGAGATAGGGAGAGTCAGTACCTAACCTGACTCTCGTTCGACTTGAGACCCGACTCTCGATCCCGACCTGAGACCCTAACTTGGGACCCGACCACGACCTGAGATCCTGACTCAAGACCCGACTCGATTTGATATCCCTACTTAGGGATCGACTCCCCACTCCGACCCAGCCTACGACCCGACTCCCAATCCTGACCTCGACTTTCAACCCTCCACCCAACGATAATATTTTTCTTACTTTATATTGGGAAGTCACTTATTCATTTGAAAAAAATAATCAAAATATTTAGATCAACCAAAAATGAGAGAGGAAAAAAAAAAACCAAAAATGAGAAAATTGAAAAATATTTTCCAAAAATTATTTTTCTTCATACTAAACACACCTAGAGCATTTAATTGAAACAAGTTCCGTGCTGCTCACCACTCTCATGACCTAGCCCCGATTTTCCCAAATTCCCCAGGCCCTTTCTATTATCTAGCATGCTAGCATGTGAACTAGAATCCCCATCATATTTTGTAAGGGTGAGACAGTCTTTCACTTGTGAACACAAAGTTCTGCAGGTTAGATGTTCGCTGAATTGCCTTAATGTGAATCCTATCTCCTGAGTTGATCATGAATATTTGTAATAAATATTCGATGTTTATAATTAAAGGAGATGACATATTTTATGTGGATTAATGTAACTATCTTGTTGACATTTGAGAACACACACAAAAGCTTTTTTCAAAATTTAAAACAAAAGAGTCTATTATGAAATATTTATCCTGTTCAAGTGCTCAATTGGAACAAGTCGTTCAAGTGACTAAATGAAAATTTACTGGCAAGTTTAAGGGACTCTCGAGGTATAAAGTCTTTCTGTTTCTTTTCTATTAGTACTTGTACTTTGCTGTTTTAGATGGTATCGAAGGAGAGTACATTACTGTTTTGTTTGCACTCTTAGGGCAGAACGTCAATGTTGGGCATGCCGCTTATAAGCTAAGCTATCTTGGCAAAGCTGAACTGCACTAAATTGCATTGTATTGTCTGTGGCTAATCTTCTTGATAATTGCCTACCTAAGAAAATCATGTTAGTTTGTTTAGATTGTTCAGTGTTTGCTTTCGTTTATTTTGTGTGACTAGGTGCATAACATAGGGGTGGATACCATGCTATACCAACAGGATGTGCTAGAGAACTTTTTTTTTGGTACAAGCTAGAGAACTTTTTGGTTTACAATTGACATAGCGGGGGGAACCCTTATGATTGTCTGTCACTGATTATGAACGTGTGTAGCGTTCAGTTTGAGCTTAACTTGTATGTATGCTTAAGTTTCAAGCGTGGGGTTGTTGCGACTCTGACTTTTACTTTGACTTTCCTTCTGAGATACAACTAGAGTGTTGCTTCTATTGTTTGCAGGTTTAGGTAAAAATAAGTAAAATGGGAAGAGCTAAGATTGGTAAATCTGCAGCTACACCATCCAAGACTGCCCGATCATCCAGAAAACGTCTGGAGGCTGTGTCTAGAAATCGCTCCAAGGGTAAATAAGGTAGCATAGAAACCAGCCAGACCACCAAAGAGGTCCCGTGATGGACCCGAGCTTACTAATGATGAAGGAAAGAAGTGGTATAAGAATTTCAAACTACACGACCGCTATGTGTCTGACCAGGGTATTGAAGAAGCGACCTTTAAGAAGTTTCCCAGAGTATTAGCATTATAAAAGAATGGGGTTTGGACTCTCTGCTGCATTCACATGATCAAAGAAGTATAAGCTAATTGGGACCTGTACCACACAGCAAATGACAAGTAACTGTTCAGGGAAACTTACTCTCCCCCACCCCACCTTCACCAAACACTCAGCTAAGTTCATCCGCGACCGACCTATAAGGATATTCATCATACTCTATGTGGGGAGCGATCCATAACCTTGTGTACCCGCAATAGATGCCGGGAGCACCTTGAGATGCTGAAGAGTGACTTTCAGAAGCCAGCCCGAGTCTGGTAATTGTTCTTTCAAGCTTGTATGATGTATCATACTGGGAGAGCACTTGATCGAGGTTACACGAGCTTATGTATGTTTGATTTATTTCTTGGTGAGAGGACAGCCCATACAGAGGCGAACCCAGAATTTGTAGATTTCGGGTGCACCACATATGATATCTAAGCTAAATTTAAAATAAAAATAATGATTTTAGCACTCTAGCTTGATTCAAACCCTAGTCTTGTAGGTGGTTCCTCTTCCTTGTACCAACACCATAAGAAGACTCCTATGCTTCTCATGGGTGCACCGTTTATTATATCTTAGTTTGGGCTAGTTTCTCAAAATAAATATACATATACACACATGATATTTTTCGAAGTTAAATGGGTGCACGTGAACCCCCACTAGCAAGGGTAGGTCCGCCTCTGAGCCCATATAAGAATTTCGGTAACCTCTTGATAAAGTACATGTTGGCGTTGGGAATTCCTGAGTAGTATGTGGGAGATAAGAGTATTCCAGCTTCTCAGGCTGTTTTGGATATCAACTCGGTGGAGGGTCCTGAGGATGATAAGATAGGCAAGCTGAGTAATGAGGAGAGACATGCATGTCCCGAGAGCATATGAGTTTGCTTGTGTGGATGATGGAATTACATAAGTAGTCGTATATAAGCTTTAGCGGTTTAATCCTCTTTTGAAACAATAATAAAAACCATTCACCCTTAACCAGAGGTCTCGGGTTTGAGCCCTGGGTATGAAAAAAATCTTGTTGGGAGCGTCACCCCCGAATGGACCCTGCAGTGCGTGATTCCAATTTAGTCGGAGCTCCAATGTGGGCTCCGGACACCGGGTGGAAAACCAAAAAAAAAAAGAGTTGAGATTCTATGGTTATAGAAAACTAACACAAATATTAACACAATTAAAATTCTGTGAATGTTAATTAATTTTATCGCATAACAGCAGCTATATATATGTACAAACTTTTTCATGTTACCTTCACCAATTGACTTTGCAGGTCTTTTATATTAATTCATTTCAATAGAAAAAAGACAAGAAATTGATATAAGAACTTTGAATAGGCGCAGTTTCAACTTCAAGGAGAAAAAGTAAACCACTTTAGTCTGTCGCAGGGAAAATCAACATACAGAATTAAACAGAGTTCAAAAGCAAGTTAAATTATAGACGTTCCTTGTGCAGGCATAAGCATTATTGGAAGCCTTTCTTCTGAGGTTTGAGAAGTTGACTCTTGTGCACGCAGAAAGTGCAAGTCACTGCCATTTGCAAGGCTATTGAACTCCACACATTTGGATGGCATTGTTGGGTAGCGTCGTTGGCAGAATGTCACCAGTCTTTTAACTGAATACAGAAGCTTCCTTGTTGTCTCATCATTCATGACATGAGCAACACTATTTGTATGAATCTTCTCACGCGCTGATCGTTCATGAATACCAACCATAGTAACACCAATAGGCCAAGGTGCATTACCAATTGCTATCTTATTAAGATATTGATCCATTGCAGCACTATATTCTCTATTCATACAACATTCAACCATCACAACTAATGCTTTCCTAATGTCATGATTAAGTAACCTTTTCCTGCATAAATCAAATAACGGATTCAAATCCCTAGCACACTGCATAAAAGTAGCCACCACTGTCTGCTTTTTAGCCTCAGAACTCATCTCATCAAGCTCTTGATTCCACCCATTCAACAACTTTTTGTAAAACACCAAAATCTTATCCTCATCACACAAATCTTCAAAATTAGTTTTCATCCTCTTCAAATCTTCACCATCTTTATCCTGATCTGTGGCTTTCCGCTTCAACATCTGTGACTTCTTCAATTCCAGCATATCTCGCAAAAAGTCATTCGTTTGGCCTTCCGTCATATCACTTTCATCAACTTCAAACAATCCAGCTTTCAACACAAGATTCAACCTAGCAAACCTTGCCTCTTCATCTTCTCCGAATAAAGTCACCGGATGTTTCAAAACCCTAAGGCGGCGAACAACTTCTTGTTGCGGAAGGGAGACTGATGAAGAAGATACCGATTTGATATTGTCGGTTGACAAGTAAGATTTATGATTATTATGTTGCTGGGATTTCGCTTCGACTTGACGTTTTTCTTTTTCAAGTTTCTTACTCTGTTCTATCTCTAATTTATTGAAAAATTTCCGTCCACCCACATATTGGGCTCGATTGTTACGTAGCTTCTCTGTTATTTGTTTCACTTCCTCCATGCTTTTGATTTTGATTTTGATTTGTGAATTTGCTTTGCGAACTTTTAATTTATTTAAAGAAGAAACAAAGTCTAATCCAACTAGGAATAGAATTGGAAAGAAATAATAGGACTTGTGAAAAAAACCACGTAGGCGGTACGAATATGAAATAAAGTAATGTAGTTTCCTTTTTCTGTGAAAAAAATAGGAGAGTTAATATACACTCCTAAAATATATGGGAAAACTATTAGAAAAAGATTCCTAAAATACATGAAAAAGACTAGTAGAAAAAGATTCCTAAAATTGCTATAATCTTAAGCTAACAATAAAGAGAAAAGACATTGCCAAAACTTTTTAGGAAATATACTAAGAATAAGAATCCTAAATAGTTAGGATTTGTTTGTCCTAATTCATATAGGAATAGATTTTCTAGTTTACTTTTGTTTGTTAGTATTATAAATAGGGGTGACTTATTACATATTTTCATATTTTCATAAAGTGAGATACAAGAAAGATTGTGTTAAGCGCAGCGATTCATTCTTCTATTGCTTAATATGGAAATTGATCTGAGAACATGAGTGACGAAAGAAGAGTTCACCCAGATTGTGGGAATGGTTCGAACCCTTATCATGAATGCAGCGAATATTGCTTCAATAGTAGCAGAAGTAAAGAAGCAAATGAGCAAAGCTGAAACAGGTGTGTTGCAAGCTAATACTGTTGATGTTCATTGCTCCAATGCACCTGATGAAAGAGATGGTGTTGAAAGTCACAGTGATGATGGAGAGGATAATATGGGAGAAGAGTCGGTGAATCTGATCACAGGGAGGAAGAAAAAGTTATTTGAATTGAGGTTAAAAAATGAATGAGGCAAGAAAAGCTAATCAATCTGCAATGGTAGTAGAGAAGAAAAAAACAGAAGTTCCACCTGCAGAGTGTAGAGGAATGTCCAACCAAAATTATCAGACGACAAGATAGAGGGGATGGTGAAGGAGCTCAAGGACAGGGATGAGAAGCGCCAATCATTTTGTCGGAGGAGAAAGTTCCATGAAGAGAAAGACATTGACTCTATTAATGATCGTAACGAGCACTTCAATAAAAAGATTGAGCGTGCCTTTGGAAAATACACCTTGGAGATCAAGAATAGCCTTGAGAGAGGAACTGCTTTGCCTGATTGAGGTATTAACATGTCATGTCAACCTAGAGCAGTCTTGTGATAACCTTTCGAGTAAATTTATATTTTCTGGTTCTCTAGTTTGAACACACATTACTAACAAGTTCAAGAAAATCCCCTATGAATAACTTAATATGGTAATTTTATTTTCTTTCATAGTAGCCACTAGCCACTATTTTGCTAATTCTTTGAACTCGCAAATGACTTTCTATATGCAATTCATACATTGACAAGTAAAGCAAAAAGAAACAAAACAAGTTGAAGAAAATCCCCTATGTTGTAATATTAACATCCCCATGTACACTTATTGATGGGTAATATAGGCAACCATATGCCAAAGTTTTTGCCAGGTTCCTTCTTTGTTTTTTTTTTTTACTTACTACAATGTCATAATTTTGGGTATAACATGTTTCTAATCCTAGTCTTTATATAATAAAGGAACCTTTTAAAATAAAATTGAAGATGCACATTTCCATGACCTTGCCTTGATTCTGATGCACTTTTTATCATGCAAGTAAACAATAAGAAGAACTGATGAAGCTAATGACTGTTGAAGGTGATTCTCATAAACTAAGATGTAGAAGCAACAGAAACACTCTTTGGACAGATCAAACTTCATACAGCCTAAAAGCAAATGTAGAACACTTTGTACAGAATTTAGCTAGAAGCTGAACAAAGAAATAGAACATATCAAAAGTGATGATAAAACAGGGATTTCAAGTCCTCGGTTGTTAGTTTTCCTAAGGCCTCTGAAGAACCACCAATTGTCCTGCAATCATAGGAAAAACGAACAGTTAGGGGAAAATGTTTTTTTAGAGAAAGAGCGGAGGAAGGGATGTAATAAAAAGATTGACAACTAAGCTGAAATGCAATAATTGTCTGGGACACTAATTCCTGCTGGAACTGTCAAACATGTTCTAAATAGACTCAGAAGGAAGAACTGGCAACAGTTTCACAAGGAACTTATTGCTGCATTGTGCAAAGCAATGATATACCAGGTTTGGAGAGCAAGGAACTGGAAATTGTTTAAAGGCATCACTGTAAATACAGATACAGCCGTGACACAAATTATGAAGGAATTTGTAGATAGACTTGTGGTAGTTAAACGGTCTAGAAAGGCGAATAAATATTGTTGGTTGTTGCAGAGATTTGTGTAACTAGAGTTCTCTAAGAGGCTTAACTCTCTTAATACCCTTCTTAGAGGGTGATTAGGAGATTGAGTGCTCTCTAGGTGTATTTATTTTTCGTTTGTTAATGGTAATTTATATTGGTCACAAAAAAAAACTTGCAAGGGAAAATCATCAAAATACTTTATTTTTGCCAAAAGACAAATGCAACTATGTAGACGACTATAAGAAAAAAACACTTGCCCTACAAAAAGTGATTTCTTCTTCTCTTGTAACTCTAAGATTCTCTCTTCAATTGTATTCTCAATCACAAATCTCACAATCCTGCAAATTTGAAAACAACAATAAGCTCCATTCAATGGCATCCAAAGTAGAAGAAAGACAACACACACTTAACTGGTTTATATTGCCCTATTCGATGGATTCTATCTTGGGCTTGCTGCTCCACCGCAGGATTCCACCAAGGATCCATTAAGAAAACCTAGCAAAGATCAAGAGATGAGCCACATAACATGTGCTTATTCAACAGATAAATACAAGTCATAATTGTATATTCAATGAACCAAATAACAGGAACCTGAAGAGTGGTAGATATGCACAAGCCTTCAGAATTTAGAGAGGTTCACAGAAAAAGAAAATATATACTTACATGTGATGCTACTATAAGATTGAGAGCAACAACTCCTGCTTTCAAGCTCATAAGCAATATCTTGCAATTTGCATCCTCAGTGAATCTTTTAATTGCAGCATCTCTTGCGGCAATAGACATTGATCCAACTAATTGAACACAATTGATGCCCAACAGCTGAATACACACAATACAAGCTTCTTTTTTGTTGGTCTGAAAAGAGGAAGGGAAAGTAGGAAGGACAAATTACATTATGTCTTACATTAAGAGAATACTGTATCAGATCCAAAAACGATATGAAATGGCTAAAAACTATTCCTTTTGCAGAACCGTCCCTTTCAACCATGTCACTAATTTCTTCTCTCTACATTCGATAAAAGTAAAAAATAAGCTAATTTCTGAAGAATTTAGAGCTAATTTCACAGAAAAAGAAAATACAAGATCATGAGCTCTCACCCCTTGCTCTCCTTATGAAAAGGAAAGAAACCCATAAGACAAAGAAGAAAAGCAAGCTGAGGAGAATATGATGAATGCAATTGCATACCAAAGCTTCTATTTTAGTGCTTGTCTTGAATTTATCAAGCTGAATTCTGTTCAATATACTTGAGGACCTAAACTCTTTGACAGTAGGTTTAGAACTAGAATCTCCCTTATCTTTATTTCCAGTGAAGTCAAATGTGAGGGGTTTGGTACATGAAGGGCATGGCGTTTTCCTCACACTTTCAGATAAATATATTGCACAGGCCTTGCAAAACACGTGCCTGCAACAATCAAAAAGAGATGCACAGTTCAAAGAAGATTCTGTCTAATGTATAAGGACTCTATACGAGAAGTACTTTTGATAAAATCTCTATGTCTATGCTGCTAGAAAGAGGGTATCCCAAATTCTCATCCACTTCATGAGAACTCCAACAATTTTTAAAGAGTGTACATACAATATTCAGGCTGACAATGAGCAATTGAAAGGTGCTCAATGTTCTTGGACCTTGAATGGGCCGCATAAAAATAATTTAGTAAATGCAGAAAAGGAGAGAGCTATCAAAATTGAACTTCAGCTGAGTAACATGTTTGATATCTATTTCTTTCCTTTTCTTCTCTCTCTTTTCCTATTTCTTGGTTT
>JAJOOS010007776.1:0-13668 GCA_029582725.1 Solanum chiquidenum
CTTGAAACACGAGCTTAAACTGTATATCGCAAAGTTCTTCAAATTTGAGTTAGATCTTCAAGTTGAAATGCTCCTTGAAACACGAGCTTAAACTGTATATCGCAAAGTTCTTCAAATTTGAGTTAGATCTTCAAGTTGAAATGCTCCTTGAAACACGAGCTTAAACTGTATGTCACAAAGTGTTTCAAATTTGAACTAAATCTCCAAGTTAAAATGCTCCTTAAGGTATGAGCCTAAACTAAATGTTACTCTTGACCCGCAAGAGTATAAACTGTGTACGACACAACAAAAAAAAGCAAAAAAATTACTCAATCCCCCAAAACTACATTGTGACTTGATCCTTTTCACTGAGGTACGTAGGCACTTAGAATATATCCTAAGTTCAGTTGCATGAGTGTCAAAAACCACTTGTTCCCACTTGATCTGTCACATGAAAGTTAAAACTATGAGTTGTCTTCCATCAAACTTCAGACTTGCACCAAATGGTGGTGACTCGATGGGGGCAAACCCCTATGAATAAAAGTTGTTTCAAGATGAAGTCTTCAAAATCTCCAAGTATGTAAGTTGAAGTCTTCAAATTATTCAAGTCTGCAAGTTGAAATCTTCAAATTCTTCAAGTTTGCAAGTTGAAGTCTTCAAATTCTTCAAGCCTAGTCTTTGAAAGATAAAATATCTCGACAAGACTTGAAGAAGGGGGAGAAAGCTCGTGGATTAAAAGCCACAAAATTCTCTACAAGCTACAAGTTTAAGAATTTTCTCTACAAGCTACAAGTTTAAGAATTCAAGAACTCAAGAGTTCAAGAATTTAAGAATTCAAGAACTCAAGAACTCAAAGAGTTCAAGAATTCAAGTTTAAGAATTGAAGAATTCAAGCGTTCAAGTTCAAGAACGATCAAGATCAAGACCGCCAGATTCAACTTCAAGCTTGAAGCCCTTGGATTCAACTAGAAGTCTATCAAGATAAAGTTCAAGTGCAAGAACAATCAAGATCAAGACCGCCGGATTAAAGATCAAATTCGAAGCCCTTGGATTCAACTAGAAGTCAAGATCAAGATAAAGTTCAAGTTCAAGAATGATCAAGATCAAGACCGTCGGATTCAAGATCAAGCTCGAAGACCTTGGATTCAACTAGAAGTTAAGATCAAAATAAAGTTCAAGTTCAAGAACGATTAAGATCAAGACCGCCGGATTCAAGATCAAGCTCGAAGCCCTTGGATTCAACTAGAAGTCAGGTTCAAGATCAAGATTAAGTTCAAGTTAAAGTCAAATTCAAGACCAAGCTCAAGAGCCCTTGAATTTATATTTGAAAAGGCGAATTAAGAGGAATCATAGGGATTGTAACACTCGCACTTGAAATAATAAAACGATTGTTGCGATAATTTTTCCGTTCTTGACTATTATTTTCTCGACGCGAATTTTATTGTCTACACATTGCTTTAAAAGTTATGTACATTCAACTATTAAGGGTTGTGCTACTGTCTCATTTACAAAAAAAAAACCAAATGCTTTTCATAATTATACTTGTATTCCATCAGTAGTACTACTATTTTTGGCAGTTGCCTTTGTACCCTTACTTTGACAGTTACCCTTTTTACCCTTGCTTTTTCTATTTTATTTTCTTAGTTTTTGTATATATTTTGGTAATTATAATCAATTCTATATACTAATTAATTAACTAGAGAAGTCATGATGACATTAGCCCATTGTAAGCACCAAACTGATCCTATTCATTTTATTTTACTTACTAATTCCTTTGAGCACTTTTTTCTTCAAACATTATATTATTTCCAACCTCAAAACATTTTGTGATTTTTTTCTAATATGAAATTAACGATATGTTATATAGCTATTTTCATAGGTAGCCTTTTAATCCAATATGCTATATACCCCTATTTTATACAATTAACAAAGTAAAATAATTTAATTGACTAAAAAAGATATATATATATATATATATATATACTTTTATAGTATTATTGACTAATGAGTAATTTCTGAACAAGAAATCTTAATAAAACCACAACAATATACATATACTCTGATAGTATCATTGACTAATGAATAATTTATGAACAAGAAACCTTAATGATATCAATATAGTATATATATGTACTGTATCAGTTAAGCGAAATTATCAGCCTTAATGATACTAATACAATATATGATACTACTATAGTATCAGTTAAACAAAAATTATCAGCCTCAATGAATAGGGTTATGAACTGTAATTATTTACGAGAGAATGAGTATTTCTTAAATTATTTTTGATTTGAATATGAACATGTAATTATTTTGGATTTTATGACCTTTTCCTAATTTTTTGGTTCTTTAATCCGAGCCCAATCTAAGACCCATTATTGATTTCGGGTTCAAAAGTCCGGTTGGGGCCTCGGCACATATTAAGCCACATGTTCCACTTGCGTGCCGCTCCATAAACCGCCCACGTAAATCTCTCTCTCTGCAATTAACCTTTAAAAAAATACACATAGCATAAGCAACAGTATCAGTATACAGAAAAATCCAGAGATTTCTCTATTCCATTTCGAAGCTTTGCGATTCATTCATAGGTGAAACGGATCATGTCACGTTTAATTCAAGCTCGATCCTCTCTCTCCAGATTCTGGTAAACACATTTTCGCCCTAATTCTTCAAATGTGAAGTTTATTTTGTGCACAATAGAAGCTCAAATTCTCGTCTGTTTTGGTTTTTTAATGGCTCTGTTGAGTTTTCTGCATTGTTGATTTGTTGCTATATGTTGTGAAATTGTGGATTTTGTTTAATGAGTTAACGAATATATTGCTTGAATAAAAGATGTTTTTAATTCTAAATTATAAGGGAAAAGATGGAAGGAAGATAAGTGTGTGAGTAAATATCAAGCAACTGGGCTGAAAAATAAATGTTAGTAATACAATAGGGCTTCGTGGCTCGTGCAATGTAGTGTTAAGCTATTTCAATAGTGTGAATTTTTTCCCAGTATTAAACAAACCTTCCTTTATTAGTGTGAGCTGGAAAAATAAAATTTAGATAGAAAAACCAAGCAATTGTGAAGTTGAGTAGTTGGAGTGTAGTTAGGCAAATCCTAATTAGTGTAAAGTGTCGAGAACCTCCCATTTTTGCCAATTAAACATTTCCATGTGTCAGGAAGGCTATTATGCTAATGTTCTTTTGTCTGAACTGGAAAAGAGAAAACAAGGTTCTAATTTTTTTGATTGCATGCTTATTAGACATGTTGAACATAATGTTGCATATCGGTTTTTTATTTTAAAGAGTGATGTGTTTGGCTACAATACTATAATTGGAACAAAATATGATTTTTTTTAGCATAGTTTTCCACGGTCGGATAAAATTTCTCATGCACCTATCGAGACAAATAATGAAATGACCACTACTGAGTAACTGAGAAGCAAAAATCCTAGAAAAGAATATTTTTTCTTATGGAAATGATTTTCTAACTTTTCTTGTTGATAATGAACCATCTACTTATTTTTAATCTCTATCTTCTTTTCATGCTACATGTTGAAAGAGACAATAAAAGTTGAAATTGATGCTATCATGAAAAGTAAAACGTGTTTTGACTAGTTTACCTCTTGGTGCAAGATTTATGGGTTGTAAATGAATTTTCAAAAGAAAATTAAATCTTGATGGCTCTTTAGATAAATATAAAGCTCAATTAGTAGTGAAGATTTTCTCAAAAATAAAATCTTGCACTCATAGCTAGAATTTCCTCTACTTGAATTTTAATAGGCTTATTCTCAATTTATAAGTTTTTTATTCATCAAATGAATGTTAAACCAACTTTATTAATGGTGATTAATTAAAAGAAGAGGTATATGGTTCAACTCAAGGGATGTATCTTTCCAAGACAAGAAAATAAAGTTTAAAATTAATTAAATCACTTTGTTGCCTTAAACAAGCTCCTAAATAGTGGCATGAGAAACCGGATCAAGTCTACGGGCCAACTTATGTACACCTCGACTAATTCAAATGTGATACCTGCCACTTTCCACCACCAAAAAATACTAGATAACTATGTCTACTGAGGCTAGGATGGGTGGGAAGAAATCACTTAGTGTGTTTGTCTCCGCTAAGATTTGAACCTGAGACCTTATGGTTCTTAACCGCTTCATTAACCACTAGGCTACTCCCTTTATTGAAAGGCTACTTTTCTTCCGATGAGGTGGATAAATGTGTTTACGCTTAAGTGATAAGTGGAGATTATGTGATAATATAGTTGTATGTTGATGCCATGCTTATGTTTTGTACAAGTTTAGTTATTATGGGAAGTATCAAATGATTTTTGTCAGCCAAATATGAAAGATATGACTGAAGTAAACATGATAATAAAGAGTCAAAATTATGAAGGGTGAAGATTGTGAAGTGTTGTCACAAGATTACTATGAGGAGAGACTTCTTTAAAAGTTAGAATGTTTTGATGTGGCACTTGTGATTACTCCTTGTGATGCTAACTCTCAATAGAAAAAGAAAGATGGTGACACAATTGCGCAAATTATTAGGAGTCTAAACATGATGAATGTTCAGGGTTCAGGGTTAGATTAATGAAATATTTGAGAGGTACCATGAATTATGTTATCTTGCATAGTGAATTTCCTTCTATTTATGAAGGCTACTGTGAAGCAATTAGATCTCTGACTCAATTCACTTGTGGTTATGTTTTGACCCTTGGTGACAGTGCAATATGTAGAAATCAGCTAAGCAAACGATTATTTCTAGATTGACTATGAAATCAGAGTTGTTTGTAGATGTGGAGTTAGCTGGTTCTGAGGATGATTAACTAGGAAATTTCTTGGCTAATATTCCTTTAATCAAGTACTTGTTGTTTATACATTCTGATTTTCAAGCAACAATTGCTATTGCCAAGAACAAATCTTATGACTACAGAAATAGACACATGAAATTGAGACATGATGTTTTTAGTCAGTTGCTAAGAGATTGAATAATTTTCCTCTACTATGTGAAGTTAGAAGTAAATTTGGCCGATCTCTCTCAGGCTAAACCTGTGGAATGTAAATTAATTCTTCATACCTAAAAAAAAATGAGGTTACAACCACCTATCGAAATGAAAAAAGAGGTTACAGCCAACATGATATCAAAAGAGATGGTAAACCGACCTATCTGATTGGAAACTCCACGAGGCATGAGTTACGTAAGTAATAACAAGTCGATATTGACACTGAAGTACTAAAAGATGAGTGCTTAACTGCTATTACCTGTGAGGATGAGATATAACTCTTAATGAATGCATACTCCTTAAGAGTGGTGTATCTAAAGCAATGTACACTTGACGAATTCACCTAATGAGAGTGGAGTGGGGTCGCTTCTATGGGATTTTGGTTAAGTCTCTGGGGCTCTCACGAATAACCATGTGCATGACTTATTCGTGCAAAACTGTGTCAAGCACCAAAATTGTGGAGGTCACAATGTGGCTGATAAGATCTTTGACATACAAAAATTCGTGCAAAACTGCGTCAAGTCCAACAAGTCTTATTATTTGAATCTTAAAATGCTATTGAAGTATGTGAGGGATGGTTGACAATATTAGATATTTCAAAGGAATCTATGTTCAAATGTCATGTCTTGGGGACAAGTGTCCAAAGACTATTGACTACTTGGAATGGTTAGTGGCACTTTTTCCTAAGTTGGACAAGTCTCATTATTTAATTGGCCTAGTTGGGAGGTTCTTGATACTAGGTCACTATTTAGGACAAGCATCCTAAAGATGAACCAAAATGTGACATGTGTCATGGTTAGTGACGAGTTTCCTGGTTCTCTGAAAAGTGGGTCCATCTCGTATACCTATAAATACCTCATTATGATTTCATCATTTGAATACCAAGAATTAGCTAACTAGCACTCCCACATACCTAACTCTCTTTCACCACTTGTTGGGTTTTGTATCTAAATTTTGTTATTTCCCATCCTCCTAATAGAGGAAGGCTTGTCGAGTGCTGGGGAACTTTCACACTGCTGAATAGTTGTTAAGAACAGTGCACTGCATGAATCAAGCCCTATTTGTATTTTCTCGTAAATAAATAACATTTTATTGTTCTATTCAACTTGTTTCCCCAACAGATTCCCTTATAGTCTCTCTTATTGGTGCTTAAATACCCTGGTTTTGAACTCCAGTGATTCATTATATGCGTAGGTGAAGTTTTTTGCTGCTAGATGCCACAACACTACTAAAAATAAGGAAAGATACCACAATATTCAAGGTGTGGTCCAAAATATGGGATGTGTTCTTGAGTTTTCAATTTTTTTATTGATTAAGAAGCCTAAAACATCTGAAGCAGTTTATTTCTGTTCCACATGACTAGAATGATCTTGGAAGTTTCAATCATGAAAGGAGTAAGATCATAGAATTCCAAGATATGTTGTACCTCCATATTAGTCATTGAACTTCTGTTTAGATATTTTTGCTGGTCATGATGTTGTTTTTGCTTAGATATCTGTAAATTAGATATACTTAGGAGTTAGGACTGTACAACTGTCGAGTTGACTTCTTTCCATTTTTGGTTTATTTCTCAATTCTACTGGCAAACCATTAACTTTTTTTGTTGTAAAATTGAGATATAATTTCATTCATTGGAGATGTCTGTTTTAGTTTGGCTGATTTACAATTTTTTAACAGGAGTGTTGCATCATCTAGAAATGTTCGGTTTTTGTCAACTGAATCCAATAAAACAGATGAGCCCTTTAAAGTTGAGGAAGCAGAAACAGTAAATATGCCTCCACCCCCAACGGAGAAGGTGTTAATGCTTTAAGTTTTAGTGGGATTTTATCACTGTCAATATGTTGCTGCTTGCACTCACTCATTTGAGGTCTCTTTAAACTTTCACTTCAGTTACTTGTGCTTGGTGGAAATGGATTCGTAGGCTCACATATCTGTAAGGAAGCTCTAGATCGTGGTCTTACAGTTGCTAGTCTTAGCAGGTATTTTGCTTCACTTTCATTGTCAGTTAGTTATATATGTCTACTGTACTGGAGCATGAGCATTTATTTTGGAACTGTCTTGTTGGGTACTTCTAAGTTTTTGATCCTTATTTTGGTTGAAAGTGCAAGGGGGGGGGGGAGGGGGTTAAGCAGGATGGACTCTTTGACTAGAGGAAAGGATATTACATTACAGGAAAAGGGGAATCATATTGGCATCCCTATCTTGTGTAATTCACATCCTTCAAATTAGATTACCTACTTACTGCTTCCATGCATCTAAGCCACCTTCCCACCCTTTAAAGGTCTAGATGAAAGAAATAAGGAAAAGGTGAATGTACGAAGAAAGATCTAAGAAAATGGGAAGTTGAAATATGACCAAATAACAAAAGAATATGAAAACTCTGCAGTTTGACCAAAGTAAGGGAGAATAAGTTCAGCAACAATGTTGATGCTCTTGGGGAAGAAGTTAAACCTAAAGCAAGAAAAAGGAACTGAAGTAAGCCCTAGTCAAACTGCATGCACTAAGAGCTTCCTGTGACCTACTCCTAATTCTTCTCTCTCCCTCTTGGTGGTTGCACTGAATGTTGCAAGGAAGAGCACTGTATGCACGGCAATGGTCTGAAGTTGGGGAGGAGATAAGGTGGTGGAGGAAATAGTTGATTTGGGAAGTAGGGGTGGGTGGAAAAAATGTAAAACAACATTGAGAGGTGAAGATCTTCTGCTGCAGTGCAGAGACTCTCTTGCTGAGGCGGAATTTGCTGCTGAATATCTGAACTCTGTTTTAGCTACTCATTGTCCAGATTACACTCATGTTGCTTCCCCAGCATGTTCCCAGCATCTTCACAAGCACGTGTAAGTGTTTACAAGGCATCTCCAAGCCTCTTAACTCATATTCCACCAGAATGCACTTATTAATCTTCAATTATAGCACGACTAACTTCTCTTGAAGCTCTTTACCATGCGACCTCGTCATAGGACGTCGAGGTGACTCCTTAGCAGCAGTGCCACGCGATGAACTTTCTTCGGTGCTAACAAACTCCGATATTTGGGACTATATCATCTCTAGTGACGAGTGACCTCTGATTTTATTCTTTATGTCTACCATTTGCATCTTCTGGCGACGGTGATCATTTCTATTTTGTCTTATTTTGTAAAAGTGCTTATCAATCTTAACATCCGTATTTTATTTTGAGACTCATCTTGTAGAATATGTTTGACTTTATAGGTCCAAAATCACCCCAATATAACATTATTGGTCTCACTATTGTTTTATAAAGCCTTCTTTTCAATTTGGTAGATATCCGATTAATATAATATCCTCTGCAAATAGTTTACTTCACGGGACTTATCTTATATAGTGTTAACTAGCTCATCCACAACTAGAGTAAATAAGGTAGGCACTCCTTGCAAATCTCTATTGTGAACTCATGGGGTAGAGGATTGTGTATCCTATCACTGATGTGACTGTTCCTTCATACATATAAGTTTTATTATGAGATTCATATATTTAATATAAGCATAATACATAAATGTGCCATTAACTTGACTTCAACTTGAATCTATGCCCTCCAACTCTGAGTGTGCACAAACAATCACTTAAACTTGTATGAAGTTGAACAAATGGACACACACGTCCTACGTGGCATATTACACGTAGGACGCCATGTGGGATGTGAATTGCCACATAGGACGCCATCAAAGACGCATGTGTGTACTTGTTCAATTTTGTACAGGTTTGAGTGCCTACTTGTGCACCCAAAGTTGGAGGGCATAGATGCCGGCTGAATCCAAGTTAAATGACATATTTATGTATTATGTATTATGCCTTTCATGTAAATTTATTTTTTCTCCAGTCATAGCTGAGAACACTTTAAATATGCTTATTCTCTAGGTCAATAAATACCATGTATAGATCATTTTCCCCCTCCCTCTAAAGTTTCATTTTTCAGCAACAATACAACATCAGATCTAGCAGGTGTAAATCCAAATTGGTTTCTTTCTCTAAATCTAAGCACCATCAGTATTTACCCACAATTTAATTGTATAGCTCATAAGTTTGACGTGATGAAGTTTGCACAACTTCGTATATCTCATTGATCTTATATTTTGAAATCAAGGTAGTCTTGCTCCACTCGTTTGACATCCTTCCATTCCTTAGAATAGCATTAGGTAGCTTGGCATGCCTCGCTAAAAATCTCAGGGGTTTATTTATATGGAAAAAAGTGTTCAGATGTGTACATAATTACTCTTTACCTATCAACTTGAATTAAAGTTGATTGATAAGCTTAATGAAGGACTAGAACTGGATGTTGCATTAAAACTTAAATTGTTCTGAACATTCTATCTTAAAGGCTTTCCTCTTGTATGAATCCTCCGTCCTGATGGAGTCTTTGTTTCCCTATCCAAAAGGAGACTGAAGAGGAATTATTATCTGACAAAATAAATGCAATTTGTTTATAATCATTCAGCAGAAGAGAATTTGCCTATCATTCCCCTCAATTTTAGGCATCATGTTGTAGGTTCTTTTGTCCATGCCTTGTTTCAATATGTCAATGCAAAATCATGCATGACACAGTTTTTTCTTTTTACTTTTTGATTTCATTGTGCATGCCGTCTATATCTAATATAAATGTACTTAAAATAGTTTTTGGACTTGGTCAAAGGGAGGACCAGTCTATGTGTCCTATTGTGTCTTCTATCATCTATTGTATTCTGTCCCTCTAGTCTATGACCCTTCTCTAGTTGGAAGTTTTGTGAGGTTGCCAATTGTGTTGTTCAAATCATTTTTTTGCCTTTTTGTAGAACAGGAAGGTCGTCCATACAAGATTCTTGGGCTAACAGTGTGATTTGGCATCAAGGTTGGCTGTTTCTCATCGTGCAACTTACTTCTAACTCTTCATGATGCTGATGGGCCTTCTAAGCATTTTCTCCTCCTAACAGGAAATCTTTTTTCAACTGATTCATGGAAGGATGCACTCAAGGGAGTAACTTCTGTTGTATGTACTGCCTCTAACCCTGAATTTTATTATAAATGCTAGCTGGAACTGTTACTTGGTTGAAGCACACTGAAGCAGAAATGCTGCTGCCTATCTTTTGTTGGTTCTGTCTGTCTCCCCCTTTTTGCGGGGGTGGATAATTTGAAAGTTATGGTGGTTGATGGCAAGATGTTCCTCCTTATTTTAGTCGCTAATCCTACTGAGAAAGTTGTTGTTGGCCGTGTTTTAAGGATTTTCCTTTTCTTTAAAGAAAAATAATTGGTAGCATGTTTCAATTTTTCACAAGATGTGTTGTTAATTTGTGGTATTTTCCTGAAGGATCGTTTTTGCGGCAAAAGATGCTAAACTGTGGTTAAAAACTGAAGAATATTTTTGGGTAATTGATGCTGATATAATCTGTGGGCTCTTGCTGATGGATTCTCTCGTACTGAAATTTATCCTGAGCTATGTGCATGGTAATCGTAGGAACAGTCAATTCTCCACATTATGGAGGGACTATCTGGTTTATCTTTGTTTAATAGTGTAAGGAAGTTGGAACAGTATGCAAGTAATCAATCAGTCAGATTGGTTGTACCAGAGAGAGATGGGATGTCTGGGATGTTTGGTTCACAAGGTCTCTGGTTCGAGCCCTGAGAGTAAGAACTTCTTGCTAGGGAGTGTTACTCATAGTGCCCTACTTGTCGCAGACACAGATTCTGGGGGAGGAGTTGGTTTCGGGTTTTGGATACTGGATGGTTAAATAAGAAAAAACAGAGAGAGGGAGTTTGTCTCTTATTGCTGAGCAGAGTGGTAAAATAATTGGATCAATTAATGCAGGTCTATAATTGGTGTGAGACTAGTCCTCAGATCCAGTATCCTTTTTTTTTTTTTTTATAACTGTGAATATTACCAAATGATAGCAACAACAAAGACAAAACACCTAAAATTACCAATTGACAGCAACAACAAAGACAACACCTAAAATTACCAATTGATAGCAACAACAAAGACAAAATACCTATTGAGGACCTAATCCCACAACCACCTCTAGGAAGGGTGTTATGAAACTTAGGCCTTAGAACAGTCACTAATTTCACGGTAAATGCTGCAAAAAACCGCTAAATCCATGAACTCGCTTAGACAATTTAAGTTAATCTATCCTCTCTCAATTTCCTTCTTAATCTGTGTAACTACCACCTCATTATGTACATTTACTCCTTTAAACAATTTCTAATTCCTTGCTATCCACGAATGATAAGACTATAGCCCCCCAAATTGCAGCTATCACCTCCTTGAATTGCTTCCAATGCTTCCTTTTGATTCTGGCTAGAACTTGTTGCATCTCTCCAGCTTGTATCTGAATTCCAGTCCATTGTATATGGGGATCCCTGACAGTTTAGTCCCAAGTGCAATCCACAAACAAGTGATGATTCATTTCAACTGCCCCGGTATCACATAAACAGCATCTCATATCTTCCACAGGAATTCGTAAGTTGAGTAGTCTCTCCTTGGTAACCAGCCAGCACTGAACCGCCATCCATAATATTTGAACATTCTGCACTCCAATTGAGTTCAGAAATCTCCATCTCCCTTTGAGTCCCAATAATGGTATTGTAAATTCTTGTGAGAGAATATTTTACTCCAGGAGTTGGGTTGTAGTTCCTATGCTCATACCAAACATTCATGTCCTCTTTCAGGGAATTGATATTTTTCTGGTACCAACTGCAGTCCTGTGGAGTATTGTGTGTCCATACTGTCTAAATGTTATTCCATGCATCCATAAGAGAGGCTTTGTTCTCAATTAGATGCCACACCAGTTTTCCAACAGATGCCATATTTCAGTTCCTGCACCCTTTAATGTTCGACCCCTACACTTCTTAAGTAAACAGACTTTCTACCAAGCTACTAAAGAAACATTCCTCTTCTCTTCAGAACAACCCAAAGATGATCTCTATTTTATCTATCAACTTCCTTCTCCCTGCATATGATAATTGTTTTAGAGTATGTGAAGTTAATCTGCTAGCAATCTTCTCAATCAATTGGTGACATTCCAGCTTGTTCCCTCTCTTGGGAGACAATAGCAAACCAAGATACCTTAAAGGAAAAGAACCTAGTGAGAGGTCTGTCTTAGCCAACAATAATTCCTTTGTATGATCATCAACCCCAGCCATGAATATACTGGACTTCTCCATATTAGCAATCAACCTACAAGCTTTGCTAAAGTGTGTCAAGGCTTCAATGACCCTAGTCACAGAACCTAATTCACCCTTGAAAATATCATTGAGTCATCAGCAAAAATAAGATGAGCAAGTTTTAGCTGCTTACACATAGGGTGATATTGAAATCAGGCAATTCACTCGTACTCTTCAGAACTCTCGGAAGATGCTCCATGACTATTTTATTACCCTCAAAACTGAGAATTTTTTCTATGTGAATAAAGGAAAGTAAGTTGGATCCCTAGTGGTTTGAAAATGAATATGGGCTTTACTTCATAGAGCTTCACAATATTCAGAAACAGTTAAATTTACCTGTACTTGTGAATCGCCTTATACATCTTTTCATCCACAGCTACAATTAAGTGGACTTACTGATGAAGTATGTTTTCCCTCTTCCTAGGTTCGAAAATATTTGTCTATGCTTTTTCCGGTTAAAGTTACTGTTCCAATTCAATATGATTCTCGTGAAGTTTTTCTGAACAGCCACTATGTTCACCACTTCTTTTTTATGTTATTTATATGAGAAGTTACGAGCACTGGTTGTTTTTTCGCTTATGCGATGGCAAAATATCTCTGCAGATCTCTTGCGTTGGTGGGTTTGGCTCTAACTCACACATGTATAAAATCAATGGGACAGCTAATATAAATGCCATCAGAGCTGCTTCAGAAGAAGGTATTAGCTAGCTATAAAAGTCTACTTAAGCACCTCTCCATATTGGTATGAGATTTAAATTTAATACTCCCTCCGTCCCATTTTATGTGGAACCATTTCCTTTTTTGGTCAGTCCCAAAAAGAATGTCACATTTCCTTATATGGTAAGTATATGGTAAGTATTTAAAGGTATAATTTCTCTTTCACCCTTGTTGGTCCCACTATCTTAAAGATAGTACTCCAATACATGTATGAGGAGAGAGAAAAGTGAGTCTACTTTTTAAAGGCAATTTGATAAACATTTCAAAGTCTTCATTTATTTCTTAAACTCCGTGCCCGGTCAAATGTTGCCACATAAAATGGGACGGAGGGAGTACTTTTTTTTTTCAAACCTTGAAACTATGTTCTTTCAATGCCATAAGAGAAGCTTAGTTATATATGTAGATAACTTTACCTGAATGTTAGAATAATGTAATACCATGAAGTCTTTAATTAATTGCTATAGATTGTATCCTTCCTCTTATTAATCAAAGCACCTTCCACAGCTGTTAAGATAATTCTTGTTTTTTTTATAAATAATTTTCTTACTGGCCTTAAATTTTAAGTCTTAAGAGATGCCTGTTGGTAATTCAAATTGGTCGTAGACCACCTCTAGTTGCTTCTACAGTTGATTGCTTAGTTTTGACCTGGATTTTAAATATTTATTGCTGCCTCTAGGAGGTAAAAGTAGGTTAATTGCCTGGAAGCACCTGATGGTTGGTAGCACTTTTAAGTGATGTTCAACAGTTGGAAAGGTTTCTGTTATCTTATGAGGAGCATATTTCTCTAAGCAAGCTTGTCAGCTCTTTTTAAAAAATCCCAGTGGGAGTTATGAGTA
>JAJOOS010007777.1:0-28162 GCA_029582725.1 Solanum chiquidenum
TAGCTAAAGTGTGGGCTTCAATGAAAAAAGGTGCAAAGGGAGAAAAATACAAATATAGTTTAGTCCAAGACTAACAATCATAAGCATGGATGACAAACATATGAACAAAGAAATTGAAAAAAATAAAAAAATGAAGTGAAATATCAATTGTTTAGTGTTGCCTCTTCAGAAGAGGCCCATCGGCAAGAAAGAAGTATGTCTTAGAACCTTGATGACGACATTGAAGCCCACATTCAGCGAGGCAAAGCGCTCAACACATTTTGAGCCTCGCATCAGGGCTCAAGCGCACATTTGACAACACTACTTTGCATACCAACAAAAAGAGAAGATGAAAGTGAAAATTCTGACCAATCCAGGGCACTCAGAACCTGAGTAACTGTATGGCAGAGAAATTCAAAAAACAATAGAGCACATTTATAAGCAATGATATGTACCTTGACTATTTGAACCACTATGTTTATTTCAGGGTTGCTAAGATCAACTTTGTGAGGTGAAGGAACAGATTTAGCCACAGCATCAATGATTTTCATCTTATTGATTCCAGTATTTGCTCGGGATTCATAAAGCACTGCAAACTGTGAGAAAAATTAATTAGGCTAGAAGCTTGATTCACCCTTCCAAAAATAGCAAGTTAACTGCAACATAAATGCACACCACATATTTCCATCCTATATTCACATCTCTGACACTTACATATCAGAAAAACATTGAAAACGGAACTCCAATATCTAAAGAATAGTCATTGTGCAGCTGAAAGGTTCAGGATCAATTAAGTGCAACGTCTCTTCTAAATGCATAACACATCCACAAAGGCAGTAATTGTAAAGTTTCAATATCATTTCCAGGTATACGTGTCAAACATTAGCTTCACAGTGAAAATAATGGTCCAGGAGGTATAAATAATACCTTCTTTGGAGTGTCGCTTTCAGCAGGTAGGTATTTTGTAATGAGAGGCATTATTGCTTTTCCAATTTCCTCCTCTGATGCATAACATGTTACTTCAACTGGTAACACTCGCAATATGAACCTGTTGAAGGTTATGACATTCTTGAGTAATAGAGATAAGAAAAAGTAGCCTATATGGCACATGGCATATTCCACATTTAGAATATATATGGAATAAACTCAAAAAGTAAATATACTTGCAGAGATCTACGAATAAATCTTAAGCAGATGAAAGAACCTTGATACATGTTTCTTTGTCAAGGCAAGTGAGGACAGCATATGTTGAACGATTTCCTTAGGGTTGGGATCTCCATCTTTCTTGCTCATGTGAACAAACACAACGCCATTGCAACCTGAGTCTAGGTAGCTAAAACGCCTCTGTTGGCAGAAAGAAAGCAACATGTTACAAAGATATATGCTGAGACAAACTACGAAGAATTATATTGAATCAAACACTATGTTAACTGGCTCAGACAGTTATATCTGCCAGAGTTGGTGGTTTTAGTCTTAGATAAAATCAAATGAGAAACAACACAAAGTCAGGGCAAAAAGAGTCTCTCTTTTTTGAGAAGCTAAATGATAGTAGGATTATTGCAAAAGATATATCAGCACTAAGATAGTGCAGTTTTGTACAAAAGTTTTAGTACAAGGGTATTCAGAGAGAGAGAGAGAGAGAGAGAGAACTTTATTCCAGTAAATAAGACCATGTCAACCACAAAATCAAAGGAGAGGAAAACAATCCCAGCCCCTTTCAGTGAGAGATTATGAAGGCATTGCATTCCATTGTGCTCAAACAGAGATGGCCTGGCCCTAACAAACATCTAACATGAACTACCAAGGATAAGCAGAAGATGACACAGATACACCATAAAGAAGCTAAGCCATAGTAATAGACTTACATAGCATAGGAATTAAAGTTGTAGGCCTGCAGCTTACTTGAAACAATAAGAAAAAAGTATATCCACTTACCTTGCTTTTGTCTCCCAACTCAGCAAGCTCAGCATCAATTAGTCTATCAATAGATTTCTCCTCTGTCTTACCAAATGCAATATTTCCAGCTTCTGCTGCTTCTTTTTCCACACATTGTTTCTTTGCAGGTGGCTCCCCAACTTCAATATCTTTCTGTTCAAGAGATTTCTCTAGCTCCTCCTTATTCTCAGTATTTTCTTGTATTAGTTCATCAGTAGAGGTGTTATCCTTGTTTTCATGCCCGAATTCACCAGTTTTTAAGCTGTCAATCTCATCATCAATTTTCTCTTGATGTTGCTCAATTTTTGAAGTCTCCTCCTTGGTCTGGTCCTCGTCATTCCCATTTTCTCCATCTTCATCATCACTACTAGAATTATCAGAATATTTGAAAACAGTTTTTTTGTTTACAGGTTTTTCTGATAATTCTACCTGTCCTAAGTTTGAATTTGTTCCCTGCACCAGCTCTTCATAAAACTACACAAAATTTAAGAAGAAAAAAATCATGGGTCACATCACAACCAACAGTAAACCAATCAAAAAAACAAGAAAGCAATCTCTCTGTTTTAAGACTTCTCCACGAATCATACATCAGCCAAGCTTAAAATCTGAGTAAAGGCTTCAGAACTCATACTAAAGAGGCCAAAAATACATTGAACACAATTTCTTTTACAGCTTTTAATTCTTGATTGATGAATTCTCTGATTTGACATCCTTTAGATAATAGAAAGAGTATAGGAAGTCTCATGAACAAAAATGTCCAGGCATTGAAACTCGTCTTACTAACAGACATGGAACCATGGAAACTTATTGAAGTCCAAGGAAGTAATCATCATTACACAAAAACTAACTTTGTCCATTCTTTCTTACTCAAGATTCACAGCTGAGTCTGTATTTGATCTTTGTCTGAGATAATTGTCAGCTTACAATTTTCAACTAAGCACTTATTTGAGGACATGCATGAATAAAAGTAACTACTTGTTTGACCACGACGAGCTAAAGAAATATGGACAAATACAACTTTACACTGATGTCCATACTATACACGTTCACCAAGAGCCTTTAAACAGGTTCAAAGTGATACTTATTTTGGTTCAAAGTGACACTTCCTTGCTTGTAAAGTCAGAAATATGGAATCAACTTTTACAGGAAATAAGTTGAGCAAAAGGAAAAAATATACTACATAGTATGGAAAAATAGGTTAGACATCTTCATCCTTGATTTGTTTGGGTAAAATGTGGTTTCATTGCTTTCTTTTTGGAGCAACATAGATAATTTCGATGTTGAGGCCATGATTGACTTTATTAGTTCTTTACACAACCTGTAAGAACTTCTTTGCATGTTCTCTTAGTACATGACAACATACTCTTTGATGCTGATATATAAAACTACCTTAGTTATCAAAAAATATGCTGTACAGACAAAACGTTAAAGATTTGGAAGACATTGGACCATTATGATGTCAAAAATTCATTATAGAGCAGAAGTAGAATTGCGAGAAAATGAAAATATGATCCCTTATGTTTTCGTGTAAGTTTAAAATAGTCTCTTAAATGTACACCTGAGGAACTTTGGTCCTTAAGTTTGTCAAAATGACACTTTTTATCACCAAAACAATTAACAAACTTAAGTTGGTAGATTTAACGGGAACTATGAAAACAAAAATTTGATTAGAAACACCAGTCCATCAAATCTCAAAAATTGCAACACCAAATAATTGAACAAGACACCAGAGACGAACCAAAAAAACAGAACTTGCGCCTCAAAATTGCACCAGAAACCAGAAAATAGACCAAAAATACCAGAAACTGCAACCAAAAAAAAACTCCAAGTAGCTCTCATTAAGTACAACAATCAAAGTTGTTAAATATTTGATTAAAAACTGAAAATGCTGACTTCTGAGAAACTTAAATGACGAAAACTGCTCAGAGATACATATGTTTAAAAGACTACTTCAAACCTATCTCAAACATCCGGGGCCATTTTTGTCATTTTCTCATAAAATTGCAGAGACATAGAAAATTTCACGCAATATCTAACTTGGACACTTGGATCTCCTGGGAGGAATTCAACCTGATAACTTTGAAAGGTACGAAACCTGAATTGGATGATCACCAAGAAGCACAATATCCTTTTATCCTTTTAGACAGTGACAGAGCCAGAATTTCTAACAAGGAGATTCAAAAGAAGTGCAAGAATACCATACTTAGGACATAAAGCAATTTTTGAACCACCTTTACTACATTTAAAACTTCTGTTGTCAAGGGGATTCAAAAATTTATATATATACAAAAAAAGATGTTTGGTGAATCCTGCCCTATTTGCACCATCTAAATTTTGATGAAAGGGGATTCAACTGAACTCCTTTGTGAAACTTAGATCCGATGCTGCTTCTGGAGTCACTACCAATAGCAACAAACACAATGATTTTTCTGGACATCACATTTTGGGCATCGGTTTTTGCAAGACTAATTATAACTTGTTTAGAATTAATAGAAATGTTTGCAGAAACTAAATTCTAATCGGAGATAAAAACAAACGTCTTTCTCAATCTAGTTACTTGTACTTTGTCCATAAAGGAGGGAACTGTGATGTTCAATCAAGTAAAATATCAACTTCTAATATTCCATAGATATCTAAATTTCATTTCTACAACAAGTGGGGTCGGGGGAGGGTAGAGTATACACAAACCTTACCCCTACCTCGAGGGGTAGAGGGGTTGTTTCCGATAGACCCTAGGCTAAAGGAAAAGATGGAAAAACAAGAAGACAAAGTATGGTCTAGATTCATTTCTGAACAACATAAATCACCACGTCTTAATTATCTTCGAAAATTAGTCAAATTAACCCTCATAAGCAAAACAGAAAGACTGGAATGGAAGAAAGTAAATAAAGTACACATATTTAACTAGTGAATGCAGAAATGAATATCTTCAAGACACATTAAAGTAGTAAGCACACAATAATTTCAAGATAAGCATAAACAAAGCAACTTTAAAGGGGATTCTTAGTCTTAGTAGCTACCTAATGAGTTTGATTCCCCAACTCGTAATTCCCTCCCCATTTACTGCACCCCCAATTTTATTTTATTTTCAAAAAAGAAAGCAACTTTAAAACTATACATACAGAGTCGATAACATTAACAGCTTCTTGAGAGGCTTGTCGTTCCCTTCCACCATCACATGTTATATAAAACCCTTGAACTCCTGGACGTAAAGGGTATGCACCTTTCTTCACTGATTTCTATTTTATGCAACAAAAAACCATAGTTAGTTACCAATTAACTTGTCAAAAAAGACAGTTTTTTTTACATCCATAGATCAAGAAAAAAGAAAATGATTAAGGAGGCAAACATTGTTTGGACGATATCGTTGCCTATTCTTGTTGTTACTCTTCGTTTTTTGCTTTGATTTGTTGTCTGTAGCCATTGAAAACGAGAGCAAAACAGTGGCTGCAGTTGGGGTGAAGAGGAACTCTAGAGAAAGGAAGAATATTATACTATAAGGTATTTTTGAATTTTTTTATTTAGAGAGGAAATGGATCAAAGCCCATTAGAAGAGAAAAGGCCCAATTAATGTTTTTGAACATAATCGTGGTTCGGTAGAGCGTATAAAATTGGGAAAACTATGTAAAATGGCAAACTTCATTATATATTAAATTAATATATTTAATTTAATTTTTATGGATATATTTAATTATTAAACAGAAAATACTAGGATTTTTCCCCTTTTTACGATTTCACTCTTCCTTAGTTCCCACTTTCAAAGCTTTTCTTTCATTATCCCCCAAAATCATCGTATATCTCTCGTTATTCTCCTTGCAATCACGGGCTCTTTCTCCCTAAAATCCTTATAATCAACGATGTTGGCTTGATTTTTGGAGGTTATTTGTGATTTAGATTCATCGGTGTCTTTTAACTCTATTTTTTCTCTTTTTTTATTGAATGTCTTATATACGTTTCTACTATCTTCTTAGGGTTGAAGTTCTCATCTAACAAGTGCTAAAGTTGTGAGAGCCATTTCAAGAAAAGTTGATACATGTCAAGATTATTTCATACCAAAAGTTGAGATTAGTTCTTCCCATGAAGAGCTAATTAAACAAGACGAAGAACAAGAGGCTTCGAATTCGCCACCAATTTTGTTGCTCAGGTCGATCGAGATCTGTAAATACCAAGAAAAGGGCTCGGAGATGTCTTACCAGAATATTTTTTTCTTGGGACCAGCTACAAGAATATGTCGATATACAAATTATGTTGTTGTAATGATGCCGCCAAAAAAGGGAACATGTAAATCTTCATCACCACAAAATGGAGGTTAAACAACATCATCCACATTGTCAAATGAAAGTTCTGATTCGGAATTTGCTTTGTTTTTCCTGATAAAAAATCTGGACATTGGAAATGAATTCATTGTTAAAGAGTCCAATGAAGAGGGAATGTGGAATAAGCTCAGTGATCTACAAACAGGGAAGCAACTTTCCATGGAGGAATTTGAGAAATCTGTGGGATACTTACATGTTGTTAAAATGTCTTTCATGGGGGTTGAAACAAGATCAAAGGGTGTCTTCTTTGATGTCTTTAAAACATGTGTTACTGATGGTGTTTTCTCCTTACAACTTGAACTGGTATGCACACTCATCTTTTTTATGGTGTTGACAATGGAACAATTATATTCACTTTTCCTTTATCTTTATTGTGTGGCTTATGAGTTGGATGCGAAGTGAATTCATCATCTTTTTCAGAAACATTCTCAGGAATCGCATCATTTTTCGTTGGAAGCTTATAAAATGCAATTTCATTGAGTGAAGGATGAATGTTCTGATATTTTAATTGTACACAAAACATTAGTACTTAATAAGTATATTGAAAGATAACAATATGTATAAGAATAAATTAATCGAATAATGAAAAAATGATAAATTACTAGATTGCCGTTATCACTGAATATTCCTTCCATGAGGAATTCATAATGTGGTTGACTATTTCTGATCCTCCAATTAATCAGTCTGGGAATACGATTGATCTTCTCTTCTGTAATTTTTGGATCAACAGCGGAACAACATTCATATAACCAAACTTGCATAGCAAGAGGCATACCAGCAATTATGTAGTATTGTTTCACTTCATCCATTTCTTTTGTTAAGCTTTTGACCAACTTCAAGAAAGCATCTTTTTCCCAAAGATATTTATGGTACCGGCCGCTCTCAACTAGATCAAATTGTATCCTTGGAATTGATGAGTTTTTTCTCTCGCTAGAATAGATGAACGTACTGATAAAATACAAAATTGCAAATTTAACAGTATCACCATCATTCCCCTCGCCCCATACCTTTTTCTTATACTTACTGATTAACTCTGCCTTTTTTATAGTACTTTTACCCTCAAAGTACTACTCGATAATTTTGTTCGGCTCGCTTGTGTCGAATAAGAAATCATCTTCATCAATGAAGCAATTCAATTCAGTAATGATGGAAAATTCTTTAATATCAAAACTGAGTGTGGTATGATATATATGAATCAACAGTTCGTCTGGGGAACTGTCCACCAATTCACAAACCATGAAGCACCTAAAGATTTGTGCTTGCGCCCGACACTCGTGCATTTTGATATACACCCCAAAATAAGTATCCTTGAATCGATTGAATTGGGTTGGTGTAAGCTCTCCCTTCAAATGAGTAACTATGTTATGATTTGCATATACTTGCAGGGGTTCGATCGAACACATAAAATTTGATTCCTTGCATAGAGAAAACACAATAATATGAAACTACAGTTACATTAATTACTACTTAAAACTAATCAACATTTTAAGACTTTTGTAATAGTCAAATACAAATCTAAAACATAAAATCTGCATGCATACATCAAATACAACATATTCGAATAAAAGAGGCAGTGACACAAAATGCAATTAAAGTATCCAAATTTTAATAAGTATGCAAATATTCTAAGAAAAGAAACTAACATTACATTTAACTACCAGTTACATTAACAACTTACATGTTCAAATACAGTTGACCATAACCCCAAAATCAATAAAAGTATTCAATGTGTATAAGTATTTCAGAGTATAATAATTTCAAAAGTATTTACTCTATTATAAGGTTTCATGTTCAACTTATACCACATTCTTATGAATACAAACAATTGTCTACCATACATTGAATACAACAATCATATAATTGGTTGAACAATATAAAATATTGATGTATAAAAGAGAGCGCAATTGACAACGACATCTAATATAATAGAAGTAACAAATGTATATGTATTCCATAGTATATAAATTTGAAAATAATATATGCACACCTCAATTTTTTCATTCTGATCTTCTTGTATAACTTTTTTACCATAGCTACTAGAAGCAACCTTTTTGACTTTTCGTCTCTTGTCAAGATTGTTTTTCTCTTTTGTCAGAACTTCTCTTCTCTTGATGTTATTTACCCGTTAAATTCCATCCTGCTTTTCAAATTATAGAATATTTACATGAATATAACAATTGTTTAACATACACTGGGTGCAAAGAATTAAGATATTTATTTGACCACTATCAGTATAGAACATTTCCAAATATGACACTGATACACACAAATTACACACACATATATATAAATATAAAAGCAAGTATTCTACTATGCAAAAAATTGAAAAATAAACGTTCCTTGATTTTTTCTTCATGCTCATCATTAACCACATTTTCCCACTCCTACTAGAAATAACATTGTTGACTTTTCAACTCTTGTCAATTTTTGTTTCATCCATTGTAGGTTTTGAACCTTCTTTCCTCTTGGTAGAATTAGCCCATTCTGGTTCATTATGTAGATTCAAAGTTATGGAGTCATTCTAAAACTTTGATCGCTTCTCGATCTCCATCACAGCAATAGAGCCTGAAATTTGTGCTTGCATTTGAGTGATACACAAATCTAACAAAGGTATTCCTTCCAAACATTTATCGGAATAATATGTACTTCTTGTGACCCTCTTAGGAGTAGTGATTTCCGCCATTGTTAAGGTGAAAACAACCTTCAACTTCAATCCTAAGAAGATAGTAGAAATGTATATAAGACCTTCAATGAACAAAGAGAAAAAAATGGAATTAGAAAATTATTGATGAATCTAAATCACAAATAAACTCCAAAAATCAAGTCAAAATCATTGATTGTAAGGATTTTAGGGGGAAAGAGACAGTAATTATAAGGAGAATAACGAGAGCTATACGATGCTTTGGGGAGATAATGAAAGAAAAGCTTTGAAAGTGGGAACTAAGTAAGAGTGAAAGCGTAAAAAGGAGGAATTTTTTTTTTATGCGTGTAAAGTAGTATTTCTTATTTAATAATTAAATATATCCATAAAAATAAATAAAGTATACTATAGCTATATTGATTTAATATATATGGAATTTGCCATTTTCTGTAGTTTTTCCAAAATAAGTATTATTGAATAACGTGTATTTATAATATTGTGATTAGAAGTGTTGAGATTAGTTATATTAAGACTATTCTTCATTCGCTATTTGTTTTGATGTATTAATGATAAATCTCTCTTTATTCATGTTTATTCATATCATGATTTTTGATAATATCATGATTTGCTATATATTAGTTATACACATTGTAATACTGAATAAGATGTATAACTAATACATGTGTTAGTATACACAAGCTAAAAAATCTATCAAATAAAGAATTAAATAATACCATATTAATATATAAAATAAACCTCTAAGTTTATCTCAAACCCAATTCATTTGGGAATTGGGATATTGACTTCAACTTTTCTCTCTCCCTTGACAACGGTGGGCAACCAACTTAGTTTGGAATCAAAGCATAATTGTATAGGTACTTGTGTGATGCGCGATCACAAGTTAACATAATAGGTACTTATGCACTATCACTAGTATAGGTGCTTGTGTGGTGCGCAATCATTATTTGAGGATTCCAAAAAACACAATGGTCAACAAAAGCATATTACAACTTAGTCCTTTGATGATGAAGCTAATTGATAATAGGTTTACAGAATTGAGATACATGAAGAATGGATGATAATGTAATATCAATTGTACAGATAACAAAACATAATTTAGAGACAAGGGTTAGAGAGTCATGAAATATTCTGACAGATTCTCTTTGGGATTAGGAAAGCAGTTTTGTATGATTTAAATGAGTCAGTTATATGTTTATTTTCACCATAATTAGTATTTCAAGAATTAAGTTGTAAAAGTTGTACCTCATTGCACATAACTAGATATTTTGATGGCAATAGAAGGTGAGTCAAGTTAAATTGGGAGTCGACGAAAAATATTAAATTTTATTCGAATAGGGGTTCCCTCGAAACAGTTTTTCTAGATGTCTCCACATTTTCTGCAATATAAACACTTTGATAAACTTACATGTTTCCCCTTTACAACCTCTTGGTGGAATGTCATGTACATTTCAGTGTGTCTCTTTTATATGCCTTGAATTTCCACAATAAACATAGGTTATCAGAAATTATCGCCTTCAATTGTTCATGAGATAGAGTTAACTAGACTTTTAAATTATAGCCTCGTACATCATGTCACTTTGTTGACAGACCCTTTTCTATCGAACATAAGAGTATGCATCCTTAAAAGAAGAAAAATAACATTTACAAAATTTGAACCTTACATCTAATCTTGACCTTGATAACTCTATTCTTGGTAAGATGAAGCAATTGAGTTTATATTTCTTTTTAAACCGCATTGTTAATGAGTAATTTGATTGAAATTGTGTTTAGTTTGAATGAAGTCATAAACTATTCTATTTTGGGGGTTTAATTTAGTGGCTTAATCCAGATTTAAATAGGAAATCGTGTAATTCAATTGAAATCAAGTAATTAGAGTCGATTTGGGAAATATGTCGTATTTTTGAATAATTTCATAACGGCATAAGTATATATTAACCCTATAAGGATAAACTTATATATAAAAGACTAATAGTACTTTTGACTGTTCTTCCTTCTAAAATTTAATAATAAACAAATAAGATCTTGACAATGCATATACATACCATCCCTATCTACTAGCTAATTTGATAACACTGATCTGTGAGACAAAATTACTATATATCACATTTTGTCTCCTGTGGTTTAAATAGGACTCAAATGAGTGAAAAAAGAGCCACTTTCTTAAAGCACGCTTGAATAGGTGCTAATTACTCGATGTATCAATAGTTTAATAATTATGTATTTTTTGAGTTGTCTTTAGGTACAATGTATTTGCCTCATACACCATATTTAGCGAATGTATTTTGCCTCTCTTCTCTCTAGCTAGTCTCCCTTCCTCCCTCCCTCCACCGTCCCTCTACTTATTTGTAGCTATATTTCATAATTTTATATATTTGTATATCCGGTATCAAATATGCATTGCCGTATCAAATGTATCTACGTATATCAATTTATCTAGTGTATTCAATATCAATTTCATGTATCCAACATAAAGATGCAACATTCAAATAAATAATATAAAATTTGTTGTTTTAAAAAGCATATATACTACTCTCTTCATTTTAATTTGTTTGTCTTACTTTCTCTATGCATAATATCATGTGTATCTTTGCATAATTACATATTGATTTTGAGAGTGCACTGATGTATATTTTAAAATAATATTAAGAGAGGGTTGATGCCCATTTATTCAAATAAATTCAGTCAATATTTACAAATTAGGCCTAATCTAATGACCCTGCCCAAAACGAACAAATAAAAAGGAAACAAAAGTCAAATAAAATCTGGACCAACATAGAAATAAATGCCTCTTTCAGTTTCGTCTGAATTTCACTTGTATGCAATGTTGGCCATGGTGATCTCGCAAAAGGGAAGAGACACTAAATTTCAAACTTGAATACACTGAAATAACTTGGATAAAATCCACCTTAGACATTTCAAACTCTCACAAATGCCATGAACTCTAATTCCAATAAAAAAAAATCACCTCAAACTTTGTGTCTGGTAAGTTCTCTTTTAGATCTTAGTATCCCCAATCACAAATCTAAAGAAATTGAATTTTAAGTCGATTTCTCATGAATTATTCCATCATCAACATTTATTTCCCAAGATTGAGTTTTCACTAATACCACTAGGGGTGGCAATTTCCGCCCATATTAATGAAATGAGTCCATTTAACTCATATTTAATGACTTGGATCACTCATATTTTATGACTTGAATCACTCATATTTTAATTGGATAAATATGAGTTTCAAGCTATTTTACGAGCTTCTACAATGGTCAAATGGATAAAACATGGTATACATAAAGACCCATAATAGATCACTCACTTTTCACTTTTACTCAAAATTCTAAATTGTGCTAAAAATTAAAAATTCTAATATTAATTTTTAATTTTCAAAAATATTAATTTATTTTTCAAAAAATTTGGAGGGTAGGTGGGGATGAAAAGAGGGAGGGGGAGGCAGAGGGGGAATTTATTTATTTTTTTGAAAAACAAAAAAAAATTAGGGTAGGTTGGGTGGAGGGTGGGGGGGTGGGGGTGGCGGAGGGGTAACTTTTATTATTTTTTTTGAAAAACAAAAAATATTAGGGGTAGATTGGATGGAAGGTGAGAGGGGGGGTCGGGGCTGGGAGTAGGGGGTTGGGAGTGGTGGGGTGGGGTGTAGGGATTGTCAATTTTTTTTACAAAAAAAAAAAAATTAAAAATATCTTTTTAAATTATTTTTTTTTTTGGGGGGTACAGGGGTAGGGGTTGGGGGTGGGGTAAGGTTGGCAAAACTAATTTTTTAGTTTTCCAGAAATTTTTTTGGGGGTGGGGGCAGGTGGGGGTGGAGGGTAGGAGTTGAAAAAAAAATTCAAAATTTTTTCTTCAAAAAAAAGTCTTTTTAATTTTATTTTTTTGGGTGGAGAGATGTGGTGGGGGCGGGGGTACCAGGGGTGGGGTGGTAGGGGTAGGGTGGAATGGTATTAACAACTTAGCTTTGATTTAATATTTTTTAACTTTAGGAGATTAAGGTGGGTTACAACTATTTTACCCAAACTATATTTGACCAAATCCATATTTACTCATATTTATATGGGTGAATTGTGATCCAATCTATTTTAACTCAATCCATCCAAACCACCCCTAAATACCACTATGTGATGGCTAGTCATTGTCAAGAATTCTGTATTGAGACAAAGGTAAATTGCTTCTGATTACTATTTACTAGTGTGATGAATTAATTTATTGCCCTAAAATCTTTATTTTGTAATCTTCTAATTCATAGATTAGGAATTTGGGCCTTGTCCATTTTAGCTTATGTTGGTAGATCTTGTTTTGAATTATATATCTGATATGATTAATTAGTACTTGCAAAATAGAAAGCTTGATTAGTTATAAAATCAACAAGTTGATTGCCTTGCCTAAATGTGTGTTACTACATCAGCTAATGACAACATTATACTCCTATGTTTTATCCTTTGTACTTCACTGAAGACTATCACCCAAAGTACTTTTCAAATGCCATTAAGAACCTTAGTTAGGATTAAAGAATCAATTTCCAAAATCACTGATATATCTTTGATGTTCTAGTGTATCTATCTATTTGGTGTAATTATGCCTTCACAAACACCCCTTTAATGGCTATCCTATATCAATTAGAGGTTTTCGAAGAGCTGCCAGAGAACACTAGGCTCAATGAAGGTATTGCTAATTTGGATGAAGAAGAAGAAGAGGATGTTGTTGATGATTATATTGAATTTGAACAAGACGATCGATAATAAAACATAGAAATAACTTCTTCAAAGATAAGGTCTGCCTCATCGGAATCCTAGCTCCGGTGATCGAAAAAAGAATCTAAAACCTAATGCCATAGGCTTAGAATTGACAGGCAAACCCCAAAACAGAAAAACATTTCTCCTAAAGTAGCCTCACACCTCAGCGTGTGACAGTTACGCATCATAGGAGCCAGACCAACGCATCGCGTCTCATCAGCACATAGCTGCGATATGGTTGTCATCGGAACATGTGGTGGCATTACGATTCTAGAAACAAAAGCTTTAGCTGCAGACAACTCCAAGGAAGGAGAAAGGTTTTCCTCTTTCTGGAAAAACAGGAAACCTCTAATGTTGCAAGTGAGAAAAACTCACCTCTAAAGAAGGAAGACTTCTTTGTATTTCAATGTCTTTACATCCCATGTGAATGCAAAGGGGTATGTATACAAGTTAAACCTAACTAAGCAAGCAAGGAAAGACGATCAATGCCAACAAAGATAAATATTCTATTCCTATAATTACGCTACGAAAAGGCAAAGAAAAGTTTTTCTAAATCAGGTTGATTAATCAACACAATCAACACTACTCTAATTTCCCCCCTCCAATTACACCTACAAATTGATCTGAAACTAAAATTTCCTCCGACAACAATTCAATTCCTTCAACAATAGCTCTATCTACCACAGATGGGAATGACCATTGCTTTACCACTCCTCCCTCTGTCGATCATTTGTTAATAAAGGTAATCCTATTTCTGTAAAATCCATTCCAGACTTGGATAATGTACATCCTGTCACAATGATTGTATTTACTCCATGTCTTCCCTTGGATTCAACTCTATAGCGTCATCATTCAGCAAGGAACTGTCATTAGATGTCAACAACTCATTCGACACTATCTGATCCTCCTTCTTGATAGGATTGACATTGTCACTCAATAAGCCCGGTTCCTCTGGAAGTACAATATCCATCTCCCTACAGCTATCAGTAGTTTCTCTCTGCTCTGAACTAATAATAGGCAAACTTCCATTCTCCACATGGCATGAATCAAGAGGAGTCCCTTGCGGACACTTTTCACCACTATCACCAGTAAAACAAGATCCTGATTCATCATTCAAATGAGATTTCTGTTCTAGTGGTCCCTTACTTGAGAGAGATTCAATGTCACATGTTTCATCTGCAGATTTACACTCTGTGCTCTCCAACACAACCTGCTTACCCTTGCTATCGGTCGCATGCAAATGAGCACAAAAAGGAGGGGTCCTTTGCCGACATTCGTGGCACTTGAATCCAATTAGCTTAGTAATTCTTTCAGCTGTAAGACCGAAAGCATCTCCATGGAACCAGTCTGCAGGATGGAGTAATCAAAAAGGAAAATAAGGTAAGCTACAAGATATACAGACAGAGAAAAGAAGAAAACATGGAAAATATATAAATGCACCTAATAACAGAATTCCGTAATGAAGATATATGAGTCTCCTGACTAAGAGACATACTTGAAAAGGTTAAAATGTCTTTTTCAAGCAACTCCTGAACACAAATTAAATAATGTAACTCGTGTAAAAAGAAAGGGAGCTTAACCAAAAAGGGATTTAACAGAAACAACTATTGATAGCTTGTCTTGTGCAGTACTTCCTATAAAATCTCTCGTCACAACATAAGTTGCAGACTCTTCATTTTTGAAGCCGCACCCGTGTCGACACGAAACGGGTGCAGGTGCAGGATACGTGTGAGATTCGGTCAACCTACATCAGATACTTTCACCAAAATCGATGGACAAATTTTAGGGAACATTGAGATTTTGATAAAAGATAAAATAGAATTAAGACGTGAGAAATGGCAGACCTTAAATATTATATTCCCTTTGTCTCTCTTTTTAGCTTTTCCTCTTGGTCAATATTCATTGCTTCATGTTTCAAGCTAAACAGAGAGAAACTAAGAATTCAAGCGGTTGTGTTCTGACTTTTGCTAGACAGTAGCAACGATGTAAGGAGAGTTGGTGGAAGGCCTTGAATGACTTTCTTTTTCTTTTTCTTTTTTGAGGGGAAGAACCAGAGAGCTTGAAAGAAGAAGTTGGGGGTCTTGGGAAAGACGACCTAAAAGATCTTTCAAAATTTGGAATATTTTTGTAGCTCTATTTTATAATTTTGGATTATTTAGCCGAATCCCAGCACCCTATCCATATCTGGATCCGTACCCCCGAATCTTAAAATTTAGTTTTTGCTGAATCCAACCCTTGGATTCACATACGCGTCGGATACCCGCCCCCGAGTCCAAGCAACTTAGGTCACAACCACACTCCAGTTCAACTGTTTATAAAATACGTAATAAGTTCAACTGTTCATAAAATAAGTATTTCACATTATCCCTTATCAATTCTTGTTTAAAACTACAAACTGAGACAGCAAGCTCAGAGGAGACCAGACCCAAGAGCAACAATGTTATACTAGATAATGTCACATCATTTGTTAAACATGATGAACAACAGAAAATACATGAATGCATTGCTGCAGGGAAACAATTCAAGATATAGGAGAGACAAAAACCAACTCAAGATATATGGTACAGAGTCACCAACAAGATAACCAAAAGGATCGCATACATAAGCACTGAATAAAATCCTCCTTACCTCCACAAACTTCACATGCAATGTAATTTGAAGTAGGTGTATACTCTAGTTCACCACAAAGACTGCACTTTGGCTGATCAGCTGCGCCGCCCAACTCTCCAGAAAGAACAAGAAGCTTTTTACTCCTGAAGAGTGTCACTCTTTCATCTTTTGGCTTTTGTGAGAGCAATAGACCATTCAGCCAGTAAATCCGACATAACTGCATTCTCTTCCTCCGCCAAGCAACTTCTGCTGGTTTCTTTTTCTCTGATATGTCAACTTTTGCCTGTTTCCTAGGCCTACCCCTCCCCCTTCCAGATTTTGTTTGTTTACCTTTCTTGCGTCCTTTTTTTTTGTTTTGCACAACTACAAATTTAGCCCTCCTAGCAGAACGTCTGAGGGGTATAACAACAGGCTTCTTTTTGCTACTCGACGACTGTGCTGGCTGTTTATTTTTGGTGCCTCCAGATATAATCTTTAAGCGCAGCGGCCTCAAGGCTTTTGATGCTTCCTCACTCTTTTGCATCTCTATCCTCCCCCTCTTGACATTCTTTCTCACATTATTCACATCCATACACTTGTGACATGTATGCTTAAACTCAGCAGCAACAACTCCAGTTGACTTTCTAACATGTCGTTTATGGAAGAAACCTGAAGAAATGACAAATACCAGATCAGTTGCAAAAAATGTGGACAAAAGGCAAGGGGATGTGGAAGCGGGGATGAAACTAGTGACCTATTTAATTTTGAAGTATTTGAATCAACATGCGTAAAAAGGAAGCAAATAAACAAAATCTACATGAAACCGCATAACAAAAACGATGGAAAGAATACAGGAAACTCAAGGCAGAAATAACTCTTACCATCAAACAAAAAATATTGAAGCCTTGACACTAATTGAAGGGATGACTTTTTTACCTAAATCAAACCAACAATTGAATTTTGTGTTCCTCCAACTTATTAGTATTGAATTATGTGACCATCTCATCTAGCAATTTAATAGCTTCAACTATTAGAGGAATACCTTAACAGTGCACATCATGTGTGAACTGAGATTTCAGCTATCATGTGGATATTCAATGATAATTTATTTTACATGCCCCAATACCTATTGAATTATGTAACTTTCTCAACTAATAAAAGTTTTTAGAGATGGAAAACTTTTTATTTATAGAGATGTACACATCAAACAAAGAAAAGGCAGATAGGAAATCATAAAAGGAACACAATTACTATGCTATGACGTCAAGCAGTTCTGTCAAAACTAAGAGCAGAAACTAAAACAACAACATTCCAACAGGTGAACAGCAGTCCTGAAATCTGACAATGTGACAGGTCGTCTTATGAAGCACCTGTTGTACCCTGTAGGGTTTCAGCTGTTCACATTGTCAGATTTGAATCATACTCCCTAACACTTGAGATTTCGGGACTGCTAGGGAGTATGATTCAAATCTGACAATGTGAACATCAGAAACCCTGCAGGGTATAAAGGTGCTACATAAGACGACCACCCAAAACCAATTCACTGGGCCTTGAAAAAAATCAACCAATTAAAAAGCATATATTTTTTCTTATTTTGATAGAGTATACCATGTAGATACCAATAGGATTCCCAAGGATCAATTCTATCAGTATGTCATGTTACTCCCCCAATATTTAACATGACATGGAATGGCATTAGTTACTTGATGGATTTTAACATATTTATAAAATGATCGCTTGACAGTTCACAAGCAGGTAGAGCTGTAAGAAAATTTTATTAGGAGAAACTTTAAGTGCTCACCTTTGCAGTACTGACAGCTTACAGCTTCCCTGCATATTATAAAAGAAAATTAATCTTACGAATATTTCAGAGGTAAAACATCCAGCAAAAATGGAAGTCCAAAATACTTATCATTATTGACTGTACACAGAAGACAATACATCATTTACCTAGTTAGGCCTCATAACAGAACAAAGAAACCCAGCCAGAAACTGGCCAGTGACAACAAATAATATGCCCATGCACAGGACGCAATCAAAAAGAAACTCGGGAACCTCGGGAAGAAGAATGAGAAGGAAAGAAGAGAAGTAACACAACAATTTGAAACTCGCAAGGTTATTCAAAAGTTACTTCACCATACATATTCCTCATAACCAACTATTCTCTTTCCTTTTCAGCATAAAATCCCTATCTATATTTATACAAATAGCAGAAGCAGCGTTTTAATAACTCAGATAATGAAAGAAGTGTTAATTCATTTATGTAAGCTAAGATATTTTTTATGCATGCTATTAATTGACTGGAGCTTATTCACAAATATCAAGTAGAAGCATACCTAATTAGGACATCTTTGTTACAATGCCCACACTGATAATACTCTGATCTCTCTGCTTTAAGGAAAAGGTACGCAAATCCCTTTTCCTTAAGAGGCTTTTTCATTATTCTCTTGGTTTCACGATGTTTCCCAACAAATATCTTGCTAGATTTGCGAGCAATTCTTTTCTCCTCAAATCCTTTCACAAGATGCAAGGGCATGTGAGATTCTTCTAACCAATATCTCTTTCTTTCAGTTGAGGCTTCTTCTGGTACGGTTCCACATCGAACAACAATGTCTGGCAAGAATCTTCTTTTACCAAAATCAAGAAGATACTTAACTACAGATCCTTCCGAGCTTTTCTTGCGTACAGTAGCTTTCTTGAATGATCTGACAGCTTTTTGAAACTCCTTGTCTATAATTGCAAGGATATTGGTGTTTCCAATATCATCCCATCTAATATGAGCATCAAGATCTCTAACCTGAAAAGTGAAGAGAAATGATGAACCAAAATCTCAATAAATAACTATAAACTCAGGCATGCATCTTAGTCAACAACAACAAAGACAACTAAGATTTCCTTTCAATACAAGCCACAAGGAGAAGCGCTACTGTAATTAACGCTTTTAGTAGCAACCTATGTCCCATGGAATCAATTTGGATACTCCCCATAGGGCCATATCTGTATCATCTGGACCGCTGAAGTGCCACATTAAGGTAGCAGATCCGGGAAGACCATTTCTGTCCGGTTAATGTTAGAAGACGAAACTGAATTGCATGGAAAGCATACCTGGAGAGCAAGTTGCTCCACAGTTCTTGATGTTTCAACAGCAGCCCTCCAAGCTATGCACTTATTTCTCTTGGCAAAGTCTGAATTGTCAGGATATAACATGTCTTGTATCTTCTTACATCCACCTGCACATGGCGATTCTAGGTAAATGACTTACCAAGAAAAGAAATCTAGGTAAATGAAGCTCAACTGTTCAGTTGACCAGAAACCGAAGCTGCATTTGAAAACAAAATGAAAGCTCATACCTTGTCGGGCAGCTTTGCGCGCCAATGATTGAGGCAAAAGCTTCCAGTTGAATAGTCGACGAGATAACCTTCCCCCCCTCCACCAAAACAAGCTCAACCCACTTCCAGCATTTGAAGATGGATTCACCTCCGGCTCCAAATGCCTAGCCTTCTTTTTGCCAAATCCGTGTCTAACGCGTGATGAATTGATAATGATATGATGCCCAGAGCCCATTTTGGCTAAAGAATCCACATGCTTCAGCCAATCAGGGGTAAGTGCTAGAGGCTGCAAGTTCGACTCTAACTGGCATCAAAAGCATCAATCAGAAATACATACTGGTAAGAAAAGGGTAAAGAAATCTATACAGATATGTAATGCAATAACAACTACTACAACTGCTATTACGTCTCAATTCAAAGCTAGTAAGGTTGGATATATGAATCCTCACCATCCATTTAGACCTATTTCATTCCAACATTCATTAATTTGTGGTTCTCTGGCATTTCAGATTCTTGCAATTTATATTGACGCACACATCTCTAAACAGGCTAAAAAGACTCTTGGAAGAAATTGAACCTAACATAAGCATGCGGTTATGACTTATGACTAAGCCTTCATATATCCCAACAAGAAGACTATTGAGACCGCGTAAAGAGCTTCATCTTTATGTTAGTTCATGTTCACTATGTTCTTATACTAAGGTCGCATTTGTTTGCATTAAGATTAAGACATCTGAATATAAATGATTAAGATGTTGACTTTAGATCTTAACACTAAATGATTAAGATTGTTTGTTTTCAACATCTAAATGTGCAGAATCTATATATTTTTAAACAAATACATGTACAATTCAAATCAGAAGTAGTAAACTATTAAGAAAAATATAAATTTAATACGATAATATCATTATTTGATTTAAAAAACCATCTATGGTGCTAGTGATGGTGGCGGAGGTGGTTGGTGTTGTAGTTACTGGCACAATAGTGACGGTTGACAGTGGTGTGGAGTTGGTTGATGTCAGTAGTCGACGGAGGTGGTGGCGGCTGCGATGGTGTTGGTGGTAGTTGGTTGTGGTACTAGTTGTGACGGTGGAGGTGGTTGGTAGTAGGGATTGACCGTAGTGGTAGTGAATGATAGTGATGGCGGCGGTGGTAGTAAATGTGGTAGCGACTAACAGTAATGGTTGGTAGCCGTGGTAGTTGTGATGTCAAAGGTGGTGTGTGGTGGTGACGGCGGGTGGTTGTGGATGGTGGTGGTGAAAATTCTTCACACAAAAATATCCCTTAATAATATTAAGACTTTATTAAATATCTTACCTATTTGGACCAAATAAGTGCTTAAATCTTGATGTAAACAAATGCACTTAATGGCCTAATATTTGAACCATTCAGATCCAAACCTCCATAAGTGCAAACAAATGAGGCCTAAGCATACTTCATATAAGGAAGGAATCCCAAATACTAGACTATATTTAACAAAGTCATGTCATATATAATTGTATTGAGGATTGTATTGGCACTTTATTTTTCCCCATGATTGTACGGTGTGACATAGAGTCTAGTCAATCATACTAGGATGTCATGAATTGTGATTCACAAGACCGTCCTCAAAAAGAAAAAAACATTTTGCAGTCCAAATACATCCAGTTTAGTAAAATCTGACCAAGTTTCTGTTATTACAGGCATGTGAAAACTCTAAAGACACAAAACAGTTATGATAATGGCACCTTGTAAAGAAGTTAAACATCCAAAACTGCATCTCATCAGTCACAACTTCAAGAAAAAATATACAATTGTGCTCGAGTTTAAGTATACAATCTTCTTTATAATGTGTTGCTTCTTCACTTCCAAATTGCCAGTAGAATAGCTGCTCAAATTGTGTTCCATTAAGAGTAAGAAGCCTTCATGAGTGTTCATCAAGATTAGATAAATTTCTCTTCGCCTCGGAATGGGATGAAGAATTTAATAACATAAAACAAACTTTGTTGCCTAGAATTGCATCTGATCACTATCCTGTCCTTTTAGAGTGTGGAGAATGGGCTTTTACTAAGTCCTATTTCAAGTTTGAGAATTGGTGGATGGAGGCGGTAGGATTTAAGGAGGGAGTGTAGGGGTGGTGGAAATCTTTTGAAATATCAGGAAGGCCTGATTTTATCTTGACTGGAAAACTTAAGTTGTTGAAATTCAAGCTGAAGGAGTGGAACATTGCTTATGGAGGGAATTTGAAGAAAAATAAGACTATTCTTCTAAATCAAATTAACAGTTTTGATGTTTTGCAGGAACTAAGACCACTAAATGGAATTGAGTTGCTGGAAAGGGCGTCATTACATATGGAATTCCAGGATTTAGCAAAAAATGAAGAGATCTCGTGGAGGAAGAGGTCTAGAACTTTATGGTTGAAGCAAGGAGATAAAAACACCAAGTTCTTCCAGAAAATGGCAAATTCCCATAGAAGATTCAATCATATAGATAAGCTGGAGGTACAGGGGAACCTAATCACTGATCCAGTAGGGATTAGGAATGAGATAGTGTCCTTTTACCAAAATCTCAACTCAGAAACAGAAAGCTGGAGACCTCAATTCTACTATCAAGGTGGCCCTAGAATTTCAAAAGAAGAAAAAGAACTCCTACAGTGTGAATTTGAAGAACAAGAGGTGGTGGAGAGTTTGAGACTTTGTGAAGCAGACAAGGCACCGAGCCCAGATGATTCTATGGGCTTCTTTCATAAGAGCTGGAAGATTGTGAAAGAAGATGTCATGAATACCACCAGGAACTTTCATTGCAATGAGTACCTTAATAAGAGTTTAAATCCTTCCTATATTGCTCTCATCCGTAAAAAAGGTAGTGCCAAGGAACTCAAGGACTTCAAACCTATTAGTTTATATTTAGTGTGTACAAGATTATTTCAAAATTATTGACAGAGAGATTAAAGAAGGTGGCACGGCATATAAGCTGGTGAATGGGCATAAGTTGGCTTTTTTAAGAGGCAGACAGACCATGAATGCTTCTTTGATTGCCAATGAATGTGTGGATACTAGAGTAAAGGGCAAGAATCTGGTATTCTTTGTAAGCTTGATATTGAGAAGGCCTATGATCATGTTAACTTGAGTTTCCTTCTCAATGTGCTTGAAGATATGGGTTTTGGCATGAAGTGCCAAGGTATTTTTTTCAGTAAAGTCTGCTTATCATGCATTGTGTAATTTGGATCAGCAAATAACACAGTGGCCCTAGAGATATATTTGGAAAGTTAAGGTTCCTACAAAAGTTTTGCACTTTTCCTCGTTAGTGGCAAGAGAGGCTTGCCTGACTCAAGAGAATATAAGGAGAAGGGGATTCCAATTATGCTCTACATGTACTTTTTGTGGTTTAGAAACAGAATCCAATAGTCATCTGTTTCTTCATTGTTTTGTTACTGGTCTTCTGTAGCTTTTCTTAACATTGCAAGCCTCCAATGGTGTATACCTTCCAACACTAGTGACCTGCTAAAAAGTTGGAATTGCATCGGGAGTGTAGTCAGACAGAAGAAATGGTGGAGATTGATTCCTGCTTGTATATGATGTACAGTTTGGAAAGAAAGAAATTTAAGAACTTTTGAAGGAAGAAGTAGCTCTTTACAGAATTTTAACATGAAGTGCTTTCTTCTTTTTCATCTTTGGTGTAAAAAACATTTTGTAGAGGATGCAGTATCCTTAGTAGATCTGATAGGTGCTCTGTAACTGTCAGGATTTCATAGTTGGATCTGCTGTCCTTTCTCTCTGTATTGATGGTTTTGGCACCATCTAGTGCCTTTTTCTTTAATGCTCAAGTTACCATTCTCGAAAAAAAAAGAGTAAGAAGCCTCGTTTATACTGTTACTGGATCTTAGTATGTGAAACATTAAGATCACATAGTACATGTAACTGGAAATAGCTTGTCAAACTGACCTTTCCGCCCTCCAAAAAAGAACTAGGGACTGAGAAGGGATATAATCCTATTTAAGCTATCACAGTAACAAATAACTGCCTATAAGTATATTCTCCTCAATATGAAGCATTAAGAACAGTCAGGAAGATTAAGCTCCCATAAAGTAAGATGTTAGATGGATAAAAGAGCAAATGAAACAAAGGTACGCATCATTTACAAAATCAAAGTAGAAGGCATTTTGCAAATGAAACAAAGGCGCGCATCATTTTACAAAATCAAAGTAGAAGGATATTTGCAATTGAAAAATGGCAAAAAAGTGTGGGATGATAATAGTGAGAATGATGTAGAGAACACTAAAATCTTTTTTATTTCACTTGTATTTTTGGTGTGAGGGGAGAACACCATGCCAAATGGGTAGTAAGTTAAACTAGGTGGAAGACGATGGATGTGGAGTCGCATACACCTCCTCTACATATTTTCAACCACCCACTCTGTGTTTATTAATGAAAATCCTTTTGACTTATCCCAAAAAGAAAAAATAACAAGAGAGGGTATCCCAAAAAGTAAAAAAGAGAGGGATGATCATACTTACTGTAAGCAAAAAAGCTCTCAGTGTATCCATCTCATGTGCTTCAGTAACATCTTTGCGCCAATTTTGGGAGTGGTGTGGATTCAACCAAGGACCCGACAGAAGTCCATGAAGACGATCCTCAGTGCTCAATATATAGCAAAGGACATTAACAAGATGGCTTTCCCTGTTCCTCCTAGAATGAACACCCAATGCATCACTAGAAAAACTTTCTGGAGCAGGTCCTGTTCTATTCTGGATGAACAAGCAGTCCTTTTCGCACTCCGGAACTTTGCAAGAGATGCACCACCCACAATCTTCTTTCCTAGCATCAATCTTCATATTCTGAACATTGGGCCAGCAAAAATCGATAGATTTGCTAGATATGGCCTTCAACTGCGCTGAAATTATTTCATCCACTGTTTTTTTAGCATCTTCACCAGTCTTACCAGGTGATTTCTTTGTTAACTCTTCAACAACTGATGATGCTATTCGAGCAAAGCTATATAAGTTTACATAACTTTCTGCACACTGCTCTTCTGACATGATTTCTTTATTGCTCGTTGTTAACGGCCCCAAGTCCACAGACTCATTGCCCTTTCTTTCCCTGAGAGGTCTTCTAGTCTCCATACTTTTGGCGGTAAGATTAGAATCTTCAAAAGTTCCACCCTCCTTGTAATTTTGATTGTCTGCAACAACCTGAGATATTTCAGCTGATCCTTCCGACCCTGGCAGTATATTTCCCATCTTCATTGATGGGTCAACTGTCTCTGATTCATCATATCCCACATCATCAGAACATGAAAAGAGCTTTTCCGCTTGCTTTCCTTCATTTACCTTCTCTTCATGTTGCGACAGAATTAATGCCAGAAAATTTGAGGGCATAGTTTTCAGCTGGGTATCCAGATCACATTTTGCGCCTGCAGCAATACAATTTGTATCCCAAAGCTTCATAATCGCACTTAACACAGTTCCATAAACATTTTCTGATGACTTCATCATCCCAATAACCAGAGCCAAATCATTTCTATGGTAATACTTAGGTGAGAACTCATCTTCGCATGGATCTGACCTGCAAGAACAACACCACAAACTCAAGTCAGAAAGAAAATAATTAAGTACTATTTTATACCAAGAAACTGAGAAAAAATTATAACAGTGCTAAATAACAACATACCCAGTGTAATCCCACAAGTGGAGTCTGAGAAGGGTAGGATGTACACAAACCTTACCCCCTTACCTTTTCTCGGTAGAGAATGTCTGGAACAAAACATAACTAGAAAACACAAGTCTGTGTGCCAGATTAAAAACAACTATCATATTTTAGCAGTCGATACAGATGATGCAGTGTCCAAACATTAGATAGAACTTACAAACTAAAATGTGAGGAATCCCATATAGAAGGAGTACTACCAAAAAGTAGATATCATACCATGAAAGATGGTATTCTATAATTGTCCACCAATCTTCTATGTAAACATGAACCTCGTGGGTGCACCAACAGGAGAAAACATACATGAGACTATTCCTCAATAGTACAAAAACAAAATCACTTTTTATCCCATCAACAACTCTCTTATTCCTCTCCTTCCATATAACCATAAGGGTTAGAGGTGCAACATCTCACGCCCTCGTCTTCTCTTCCTCCTCCCCGTGGTAAAAACAACCCATTGTAAAGCAAGAGTCGTGCATTAATCCTCCAAGCGACCAACAAATGAAAAATATTCCATTTGATCCCTCTATCAGCCAAAATATATTAATTGTGATAAAATGTCATCAGGGGATTTTACTTTTGTCATGAATCCATTGATTCAATATGACTTATTACTACTTTGTTCGTACATGGAGTGGGGTGGGGGGTGGGGGGAACTGGAAGTTCATTTTTATTTCACAAATAGCATGCTAGATTATATAGCATCCAATTGTGAAGACACCTAAGTCACTTTACACCAAAAATATAAAAGAAACAAAAGAGAACTTTTGACTCTCAACAGGTTCTCAATTCTTTCAAAATTTATCCTATTTCTCTCCATAATAACCAAAAATTGCAAAAGGTTACGGTCTTCCATAACTTCTTGTTTCGATCTTCCAACTTGCTTAGCCTCCAGCTTCACATCTTGCACCCAACTATGCTAGGTAGCACCCATTTGAATGTTCAACACTACAAACATTGATAAACACATTTGCCAAAAAAGTCATAGTGTAATAAGAGATGGCTCACATCCTCTCGATGTTATTTTGCTCAAGCAATGCCAGCTAACAATGATCTTTTCCTCACGAGTCGCAACATTTATTTTTGTCAAATGGATGGGTTTTATTAAATAGGCCCAACTCCTCTCGGTTTGAGGGAGAATTCAACTCAAGGAATCAAGCCCAAGCCCAAACCCAAACCCAAACAAGCAAGAGCTTCTCTTTCTTCATCGTCTTCTTCAATTTCAAAAATTACATAGGCTTTCCAACAATTGGTTTGTCTTCTGGACCAGCATTGTTTCTCCTCTTTATTTGCCTCAACCTCTTATGAGTTCTTTCCTCTCCTTGTTTCCCTAAGATCACTTACATGAACAGGATGAGTGTAGACTAGCTGGAACTAGCTCGGTCTTCTTTCCAGGTATACTTGCACTCCATAACAAAATTGTCATTGCCGACACCAAGGCCAAAATCTATGTCTCATCCTTAACTATGAGCTTCACTTGTGAAATACCAGTTAAACTCATTATCCACAAAGCCATCAGAGTTTGACACTCCAAAGATGAAACGCAAGCCCAACAAAGCTCACCTACAATCCCATCTTTTCTTTGCACTCCAGTGCAACCAATGCCGATAACAAAAAAGGTCAAAATCCTTAACTATGAGTCTCACTTTTGACATATCAGTTAGGCTCATCTGAACTGCACCTATCAAAAAGATCACAACGCCGCCACTTCAATTGCTTGGACGAGGTTGACACTCCAAAATGAATTGAGAACCCAACCAAGATCACCAATGACACCCTGTTTCTTCTTTGTATGCCTATGCAACCAGTGCTACAGCCTACAAGTGTGGTCCAACAACGCAAGGACTCAACCATCTAGCCCTTCTGTCAATACTCATTCAGCTTCTTCTTCTTTTTTTTGACAATGGTAACTTAACTTCTATATATCCACACAGGTATACTACAACCAAATTGTAGTTCCCCTTCAAAAGTATTACAACTTACAACTTGTAATTCAATTCTGTGCCTTACAAAAAGATTAAAACATCACAAATATCTTCTGTATGAGCTAATAGTTTTTGCTCACACCAAAAATAAAAAAGGCCTAAACAATTCATTTTAAGATTCTGAATGTTGTTCTGAGTCCCCTCAAAGCACCTCTCTTGTTCCTCTCAATCCAAATTAACCACCAAATGCATGACGGGACAATCTTCCATCTTTCTTCCTTTTTGCTCACATTACCATCCATATTCCAGCATCTTACAACGTCTGCAATGCTTCCAAGTTTCACCCAACTAATCCCTTTCAGACTGATGAACATCCTCCAAAGCTGGTCTGTCCATTTGCAATGCAAAGAAAGATGGTTGATTGTCTCAACTTGTACCCCACATAAAAAACACCCAGAGGATAATTGGTGACCCCTTTTGTTCAGATTATCATGAGTTAACATTGCTTCTTTGGCCAAAAGCCAAATGAAACAGTTAACTTTATAGGGAATTTTTGGTTTCCATATCATCTTCCAAGGTCAATCTCTTTCCTTCACCACTCCTACATTTAATTCCCTTACTGTTTCTGTTCCATTCTAGTCTGTCCACTTTTTTTTAGATAAGGGTAACTTTGTATTCACAAAAAATTCATCATCCAAGGGATGATGAATTGGAAACTTACATCCCACAAGGTGGTGGGCACACCCTCAAAAAGCCATACAGAATTACAAGTTTCCTTTAAAATCGACCATCTCTATGCTTTCCCCTACCAACTCTTGCTTACACCAAAAAAATAAAAGACTTAAGCATTTCATTTCTATCTTCTGAAAACTATCATTTTGTCCTTCAAAACACCTAGCATTCCTTTCTTTCCATAGAGTCCACCATATACAGGCTGGAATAGTCTTCCACCAATCTTCACTTTTCCCTCTGTTGCCAATTCTTGTCCAGCTATTAAGGAGCTC